>BLSH010419482.1:801082-811475 GCA_018402905.1 Glandirana rugosa
AAATGTAATGTGTACGTCTCCTGTCAGACAGTAAGCGGTCTTGGCTAGTGGTCAAGGTCCGGTCTTTAGTAACCTGCGCTGACTACATGTCACTGCCGTTAAGCTCGTTGGTATGGCTGGACGGCGTCATTTTGACGCCGCCGACCAACCATTGTCCAATTTGAGGAAGATGTTTAGTGTTGCCGGCGCTTTGTCTGGTAGCGGTTTCGAACCTTTAGTGTCTGCGATTATAATCGACTTTGGTTTGTGTCTCCATTGGTTCGATACTAGGTACGGTTTTATCTTCGATTCATTTGTTTGTTATAACAACGCGATTTTATTGAGACTGTATATGCACATAGTGTACACTCTACTAATTGTGTTTATTTTTTCGTATTATATAAACAATCACTCTTTTACTTCTCACTAACAAATATATTATGCTTTTTTATTTGTGTTAATCATCTCACATGTGATACACGTATATGTCAGAGTTATTTTAGCGCAACAATATTGTTTGTTTACTTAGCTTCTATTTTGGCATGGATCATAGCTTGGTTACCTCTGTGTTTGGTTTCAGCTAATATTAGCGTCTGTGATTTCCAAGCTTTGGCGATGGTCTGTTTCGCGGCCGTTGTGATTTGTAGAAGGAGTTTAACCTGTTACCAACCAGCCGCCGCAGTTTTACTGCGGCAGGTCGGTATGGTTGCTCGAATTGCCGTCACTGTACATCAGTCGCGTCCAATGATTTCTGGCCTGGAACTGGTGATCGGTTCTGGCGAATGACAGACTGTCCTCTGCATGTGTAATGTAAACACAGGTGAGGTCATCTCCCTTCGTGGAGCCCTTTTTGCTTCCAGCGCGAGAGAAGACATCTGAGTGAGTACACCAAGCATCCTACTGACACCAGGACACATACGTACACATTTAACCCCTTAATCACCCTCTGATCGCCCCCCTCCAGTTAATCCCTTCACTCCCTGTCACTGTGTCACCAAGTACAGTTTATAGATTTTTCAACGATCACTGTACTGGTGTCATTTGTGAAACTAAACAGCATTAGGGTAGTTAGTGGTAGGCCCAGGTAGGTTTGGGGTACCCCCCATTAACCCCCTAATAAAGGTTTAACCCTCTGAATGCCCCCCATTTAACCCTTTCACCCCCTGTGACCAGTGTCACTAGTATAGTGTACAGATCTATTTTCTGATCACTGTATTAGTGTCATGAGTGACGCTACTTAGCTAGTTCGTGTCATCGTCGGGTTTTTATAGCGTCAGAGTAAGCGCCGTATATTACCTAATAAAGGTTTAACCCCCTGATCGCACCCCCATTAACCCTTTCACCCCCTGTCACAGTGTCACTAGTATAGTGTACAGATCTATTTTCTGACCACCATATTAGTCTCACGGGTGACATCAGTTAGGTTTTAGCGTGAGTTAGTGATAGCGTAAATCCCAGGCAGCGTCAGATTAGTGCCAGGTACCCTAATGCCTCCTACACACGTTCAGATTATCATAAGATTTATCGTTTGCATTTAGTTGTATAATACGTATATCGAATGCAACAGTGCATTTAAGCACTGTACTAAAAGTACGCTTTTTTCATACAATTCTTGAAAACCTTCTTGTTTGCATAGCTACATATCTGAAACGATCCCGTTTGCGTATTTATGTTCATGATCATGCGTAGTGTTTGTCTATCGATTTTTATCGGACGCATACTGTACTGATTAAACGATTATCGTTCGCTGGGCTATCGTCCCAGCAAAGTTTTCGTGCTTATCCCTTTGGATATTGTTGGATGGACTGTCGTGATCAGATGTCGAAAGCTCTGTACTAATGATCAGCCTATCATACAATTAGCCCGAAAATGATTTTTATCATCCGATAATCTTAACATATGTACGAGGCATTACACGCACACACAATATATATAGCTCTACTACTAGTATGGTGTCTGAACGGATCAATATCTTTGATCTGATAAGAACTCTATTAGCGTTCCCAGTAGTATAGTGTTCCCAAAAACTATACATATAGTTTTATGGTTTATGAGGGAAAAGATAGTCACATGGAGCCCTCTCCCTCAATCTGCCTAGACTACATAGGGAGCAGCGGCAAGATTGTTTGGTACTTGGTTTCACCCTTATTCAGAAAGGGGTACCACTTGTACATGGACAATTATTACACAAGCGTGCCACTTTTTAGTCATCTTTTTGATTGTGGAATTGGCGCATGTGGCACCATGCGATCTAATCGCCAGGGCTTCCCCAACGGCTTGAAGATTCCCGACTTAGACAGGGGAAGAGAGCCTGCTTGAGAAGCAATAAATAGCTTGCAGTGAAATGGAGGGACACACAGAATGTTTTCGTTCTGTCCTCCATTCACGCAGACATGGCAGTCCAAATTACTACGGTGACTGGTGTTGTTGAGAAGCCCCTCAGTGTCCACGAATACAACCTTAACATGGAAAGGGTGGACTTCAATGACCAGATGATGGCATTGTACTTAATTGCCCATAAGGACGGACGCTGGTACAAAAAAATGTCTATATACTTATTCCAATTGGTTCTGCTGAACGCATATGTGTTATACAAAGTGGCAGGATGAACTGGATCCTTCCTTAAATTCCAGAAAGAGATCATCACAGCCCTTGTTTCCAGATGGTGCTGTGGCCCAACTTCCCAATGCAAATGCAGTGAGCCGGCTGCATGAGAGGCACTTTCCAGAAGTCCTCCGTGGTACCGCTACCCAAAGAGCACCCCAAAGAAGAGGTTGTCTCTGTAGAAAATGCAGATATAGGCGTGACACCTGCTTTTACTGTCCCTCCTGTCCTGACCAACCTGGTCTCTGCATCGGTGAATGTTTCCGTTGCTACCTAACACTAGTGGAGTATTTGCGTCGGGTACAGCACGGCACAATCCTAGGGCATACTTACACAGGGTCTCGAAAAATGAGATGGCCATTCCATTTTGAGAGACCCCAAGCTAGAACGTTTATAGATAAAATAAAAGTGCAAAAAAAGGGAAAATAATTTTAAAAAATAAAAATGCCAAAATAGTTGTCTTTTTATTGTTCTCTCTCTATTGTTACTGTATTTTATGCTCAACCGTAATGTTTTATAGTTACTGTGTTTTATCGTGTTTGCTTTGCAGGTATGTCATTTGGACTTTTATACTTTACTGTTACTGTGTTTTATTGTTAACCATTATTTGCTTTGCAGGTATGCCATTCAGCTGCAGCACGGGTTTATTTATTTTGACAGCAACAGGGTTTGCGCTCACGATATGTAAACCCGTGACTTCAGCACTGTAGGAGGGAATTTCACCACCACAGTTAAAAAAAGAGCATATATGCTGAAGCACAGGGGCAGGGGTGGACAGTAGCGGCAGATTGCCCCTATGCTTCGGCATATATTTTTACAATGGTGTATGTATGCCCATCATTAAAAGTGGGTGGATGCAGGGCGGTATTCTAATGATGGGTATACCACCGATTGATTAATATGAATGGAAGAATCCGTTTTTCTCTTTTTTCATTTAACCCACAGGCTGCATGAAAAAAAAGAACATTATATTATATGCCCAACAAGGAGCAGCGACATACTGGTATGTTGCTGGACTTTGAGTGGTTATACCGGAATGATGCCTGCAGGTTTAGGTATCCATCTTGGTATTGTTCATTTCAGTCGGTGGTTGTCTTTCATGTAAAAGCAATCCTAGTGGCTACTTAGCCGCTAGACTGCTTTTACAAGCAGTGGGAGGGAACGCCCCCCGCCGTCTTCCATGGTTTTCTCTGGCTTTCCTGTCCCACCGGGGAACCCAAGAATGCAGCCGGTGGTTCCGCCAACTGACCACAGAGCTGATCGGAGACTAGAGACTAGAACGGCTCTAATCATCTCTATGGCCTAAGAAATCGGAAGCTACGAGCATTTCATGACTTCGCCGGAAATAAACAGCGCCATTGGGAAATTGGGAAAGCATCTTATCACACCGATCTTGGTGAGGTCAGATGCTTTAAGGGCTGAGGAGAGATCTGGAGTCTAATATACCCCAATTTTTTCAAAAAAGAGTACCTGCCACCACATATTGCTATCATAGGGGATATTTAAATTCCCTGTGATAACAATAAAAATTATAAAAAAAAATGTAAAATGGACAGTAAAAATAAAATAAAAAGCCACGCATGTGAGGTATCATCACGAACGTCAGATCGAGGGCAGTAATTCTATCAGTAGAGCTCCTATGTAAATCTAAAGTGGTAACCTGTAAAGGCTTTTAAAAATGTATATAGTTTGTCGCCGCTGCACGGGTGTGTGTAATTTTAAAGCATGTCGTGTTTGGTTTCTATGTACTCAGCATAAGATTTTCTTTTATAGTTCACCAAACATTTGGGCAATATAGTGTGCTGTGTGCATTAAAATTCAAAAAAAGTGTTTTTTCTTCCCCAAAAAAATTGCAACACCCACCATTTCAACCTCTAGAGATCCGCGCTATAGACGAAAGACGTCTACAGCGCAGATCTCAATCTCCGGGTGGACGTCCATGGACGTCCGCCCCTTTGCCCGCTCCCGGCGCGCACTCACAGGCAGCAGCGGCGCGCACGCGTGGGCGTGCCATAGGGTCGGGGCGGACTCAATGTCCGCTACTGACCCACGATCGCCTGCGGAGCTGTAGAACGGGGAACCACCAATGTAAACACGGCGGTTCCCCGTTCTGTGAGAGGGGGACAAGCAGATCTACTGATCCCTGTCACTGGGATCAGTTAGATCTGTTATGTACCTGCCAACCCACCCCCCCCCCCACAGTTAGAACACACCCAGGGAACACAGTTAACCCCTTCACTGCCCCCTGCAGGTTAACCCCTTCACTGCCAATGACATTTACACAGTAATCAGTGAACATTTAAATTTCTGATCGCTGTATAAATGTCATTGGTCCCAAAAAAAGTGTAAAAAATGTCCGACATGTCCGCCCCAATATCGCAGTCCCGATAAAAATCGCAGATCACCGCCATTACTAGTACAAAAAAAAATAATAATAAAAAAACACCATAAATCAATTCCCATAGTTTGTAGACGCGATAACTTTTGCGAAAAAAATATAAATATACGCTGATTGCGATTTTTTTTACCAAAAATATGTAGAAGAATATAAATCGGCCAAACCCAATGAATAATTTTTTTTTTATATTTTATTTTTGGATATTTATTAGAGCAAAAAGTAAGAAATATTGTTCTTTTTTCAAAATCGTCGCTCTTTGTTTGTTTATAGCGAAAAAAATAAAAACCGCAGAGGGGATCAAATACCACCAAAAGAAAGCTATATTTGTGGGGGGAAAAAGGACATAAATTTTGTTTGGGTACAACGTAGCACGACCGCGCAATTGTCATTCAAAATGCGACAGCGCTGAAACCTGAAAATTGGTCTGGGCAAGAGGGGGGTTTAAGTACCCAGTAAGGAAGTGGTTAATCTGTAGGGCATCCATTTTAAAAAAATATATAATGTTTGGGGGTTCAAAGTAATTTTCTAGCAAAAAAAAATAAATAAAAGTTTTTCATCTAAACAAAAAGTGTCAGAAAGGGCTTGGTGGATCAAGTGGTTAGAAGAGTGGGTGATGTGTGGCATAAACTTCTAATGTTGGGCAAAAATGTCAGGACAGTTCAAACCCTCCCCCCCAAATGACCCCATTTTGGAAAGTAGACACCCCAAGTTATTTGCTGAGAGGCATGTTGAGTCCATGGAATATTTTATATTTTGCCACAAGTTTCGGGAAAATTAAATTTTATTTTTTTTTTTACACAAAGTTGTCACTAATTGATATATTGCTCACACATGGCATGGGTATATGTGAAATTACACCCCAAAATACATTCTGCTTCTTCTGCTGAGTACGGGGATACCACATGTGAGACTTTTTGGCAGTCTAGCCACGGACAGGACTCTGAAAACCAATCACCGCTTTCAGGCTTTCTAAGGGCGGAAAATTGTGATAACCCTTATGCTGTTTGAACTGCTTCTCCTCCAACTTCATTGTGTGGTCGAGTGTCTTCTTTAGAGGACTTTAGGTTAAATAGTTTCCTCCCAATGCTAGAGTCGCCATTCAAAGATTTGTAAAATGCAATTCCCTTTTAAAGTGGTAGTAAACTCTCAAAGTTTATTTTTACCTACAGGTAAGTTTATAATAAAAATTACTTTATGTAAAATGAATATCTCCTAAACGTGCACCTTTTACAAGACATTTTAGGGAGCAGCAGCCAGTGACTTCACCAGCACAGGTGCTCTGAAGAAACAACATACCTGTTCCATTCCTTCAGAGCCCTGTTCCACAGCCTTGACTCCCACACACATGCGCTGGAGTGACATCATCGTGGCTCAGCCATTCCAGCGGCCACAGCCCGTGAAACTGGAAGGAAGACCGGGTGAAGATGGAAGCCTCTGCAGCGGTGACAGCACGCTTCATTTCAAGGTAAGTATTTCATAATGTGCAAGTATACAAGGCAGTTCAAGCTCATCTTTCCTGAGGATTGGTGACCGGAACTGGACAGCATACTCAAGATAAGGGCTACAACTAACAATTATTTTTATAATCAATTATTTGGCCAATTATTGTTTTTATTAATCGAATGATCTGATAAAAACCTAAAAAAAAGTGTAGTGTATAATTTAGTTAATACAGTGGTTAAAATAATTATTTGATCCCCTTCAGATTTTGTAAGTTTTCCCACTTGCAAAGAAATGAAGGGTCTATAATTTTTTATCATAGGTGTATTTTAAATGATAGAGACAGAATATCAACCAAAAACCCAGAAAAAATGCACAAAACAAATGCTAAAATTTAGGGCAGTTCAGTGAGTAAAATAAGTATTTGATCCCAAGCAAAACATGACTTAGTACTTGGTGGAGAAACCCTTGTTGGCAAGCACAGAGGTAAGATGTTTCTTGTAGTTGGTGGCCAGGTTTGCACACATCTTAGAAGAAACTTTGGTCCACACTTCTTTACAGATCTTCTCTAAATCCTTAAGGTTGCTTCACCCACAAGTCCTCTATATCTTGCTACACGCAAGAGAAAAATTTGAAGGTTCTCTCGAGATGGTACAGAGACCCCTCTACTCTCCAAAAAATCTTTCCAGCTACATCAGCCACATGTTGGAGATGCGACTCCATGCGTGGTACATACCTTCATATCTGGTGGGAGTGTAAGAGAATCCGTCCTCTATGGAATCAAGTATTTCAGATTTATAATGACCTCTATGATGAGTCCCTGACTCCCTCCCCTAAGCTAGTATTGATTTCTAGTCACCCAGGGTCTATACTATCTCAAAAACTGAGCCTCCTCCGCTTTTTCCTGTCCGCGGCTAGACAAATTATTCCACTATATTGGAAGACCAACCGCCGCTGGCGCCCTGGGTATCCACCATTAAGGACATTATGCGGATGGAGGAGATGCTAGCGATGGATAATAAAATACTTTAGACAACTATAAGATATTGTGGTCTACCTGGCTCCCCTTCTCCTCCTCAGATACTCTGCAAAACATGTTGAGATGCCAGACGGGTCCACCCGTGCCTTGAGCTACGAGGGGGTGCCCGTGATGGGCCCCCACCCCCCAAATTAGACCTACCTGACCCACCACGATCTTCCGGCAGTCAACTCTTCTATTTCTCCTACCTCTTGTCCCCTCCCTGCTTATGTCTTTCCTATATCTCCCTTTCCTCCCTACCTTTACTTTTAACCCCATCTCCTTTTTTTTTTCTCTTCCTACTCTTCCCCTCTTTGCTGCCCTTTTCTTGGTTTTTTTTCTTTTTTCCTCACCTTTCTGAACTCTTTTTCTCTTCTAAAAAATGTGTTTAAATAGAATAGTGTTGTTATAACCATTCCTGGTGTTTTCTCTCACTGAGGCACCCGATGAGAATGAATGTAGTCTGTCAGGAGCCTTGCTGCGGGCGATTTGGCAAACACTCAGGCGATATTTATCTTTTGTTGTTTCATCATTGTACCCTGTTCACTATTCTTAATAAAAGATATTTTCAACTCTAAATCCTTAAGGTTTCTTGTTTCTTTTTTCTTTGTCTCTTTCGTGGCTGTCAACTCGAAGTTTCAGCTCCCTTCACAAATTTTCTATAGGATTAAGGTCTGGAGACTGGCTAGGCCACTCTATGATCTTAATGTGCTTCTTTTTGAGCCACCCCTTTGTTGCCTTGGTGGTATGTTTTGGGTCATTGTCATGCTGGAAGACCCATCCATGACCCATCTTTAGTGTTCTGGCTGAGGGAAAAAGGTTCTCAGCCAATATTTCACAATACATGGCCCTGTCCATTGGCCCCTCAATGTGGTCACTGCGGCAAAGTCGGCCTGTACCTTTAGCAGAGAAACAGTCCCAAAGCATCATGTTTCCACCTCCGTGCTTGACTGCAGGGATGGTGCTCTTATGGTCATAGTCAGCATTTTTCTTCCTCCAAGGTCCATAAAGACATGGATGAGCGAGATTGGGGTGGAGGAACTTGACTGGCCTGCACAAAGTCCTTGCCTCAACCCGATAGAGCGGAGACTGCAAGCCAGGCCTTGTCGTCAAACATCAGTACCTGGCTTCACGGATTTGCTTCAGGAAAAATGGTCAAACATTCCCATAGACACACTCCTAAACCTTCTGGACAGTCTTCCCAGAAGCTAAAGCTGTTATAGCTGCAAAGGTGGGCCAACTCAATATTGAACCCTACGGACTAAGACTGGGATGCCATTAAAGTTCATATGCGTATAACATACATATATTATTATTATTATACAGGATTTATGTAGAGCGACAGTTTGCGCAGCGTTTTACAATATTAGGGCAGACAGTACGATTCCAATACAATTCAATGCAGAAGGAATCAGAGGGCCCTGTTCATTAGAGCTTACAATCTAGGAGATCTATATATATATTATATATATATATATATATATACACACACACACACACATACAGTGCATCCGGAAAGTATTCTCAGCGCTTCTAGTTTTCCATATTTTGTTATGTTATAGCCTTATTCCAAAATGGATTAAATTCATTATTTTCCTATACAAACAATACCCCATAATGACAACGTGAAAGAAGTTTGTTTGAAATCTTTGCAAATTTTATTAAAAACTAAAAAAAAAAAATCACATGTGCATAAATATTCACAGCCTTTGCTTAATACTTTGTTGAAGCACCTTTGGCACTAATTACAGCCTCAAGTCTTTCTGAGTATGAAGCTACAAGCTTGAAACAAGAGTCCAAGTACCTTTTAGCAAACTCCAGGCATGCTGTCATGTGCCTTTTTACTGAGGAGTGGCTTCCATTTGGCCACTCTACCATACAGGCCTGATTGGTGGAGTGCTACAGAGATGGTTGTTCTTCGTGAAGGTTTCCACTCTGGAGCTTTGTCAGAGTGACCATCAAGTTCTTGCTTTCTTCCCTAAGGCCCTTCCTGCCCGATCGCTCAGTTTGGCTAGGTGGCCCACTCTAGGAAGGAGTCCTGGGGGTTCCAAACTTCCTCCATTTACAGATGATGGAGGCCACTGTGCTCATTGAGACATTGGGAAATTTGTCTTAACCCTTCCCCAGATCTTTGCCTCCATACAATCCTGTCTTGGAGGTCTACAGACAATTCCTTGGACTTCATGGCTTGGTTTGTGCTCTGACATGCACTGTTAACTGTGGGGCCTTATACAGACAGCTGTGTGTCTTTCCAAATCATGTCCAATCAACTGAATTTACCATAGGTGGACTCAAATCAAGTTGTAGAAACATCTCAAGGTTGATCAGTGAAAAACAGTATGCACCTGAGCTCAAATTTGAGAGTCAAAGCAAAGGCTGTGAATACTTATGTACATGTTATTTTTTGTTTTTAATAAATTTGCAAAGATTTCAAACTTATTTCATGTTGTCATTATGGGGTATTGTTTATAGAATTTTGAGGAATATAATGAATTGAATCCATTTTGGAATAAGGCTGTAACATAACAAAATGGAAAAAGTGAAGCACTGTGAATACTTTCCGGATGCACTGTATACTATTAGAGGTTGAATCTGGTACATATCAGAGATAAAAAAAAACATATATTGTAAAGATAAAAAAAAATGTAATTAAAGACTTAAAACACTGTTTTGCAGATTTTCAGGCAGGATGCTTATATATAATGCAGGACAGACTGCCTTGTCATAGGCAGGTAGCATTATGCAAGCTACCTGCGCCTGCAGTCACTAAAGCTAGGTACACATGGGCCGAAAATCAGCCGAAAACTGACGGTTCGGCCCATGTGTATAATTCTTCATCCGACAGAAGCATGTCTCACAACCGGCTTCCGTCAAACTGGCATGTTGGAAAACCAGCATCCGATCAGTGCACTGCTGATTACTGTGTTCTGGCAGGGGGGGGGGGGGGGGGGGGG
>BLSH010419482.1:811485-839376 GCA_018402905.1 Glandirana rugosa
GGGGGACGGTCTTGTGTCATTAGTCGTCACGTGACTAGCCTACGACCAAAAGGTTGTACGGTCAAACTGCCTTCGGCCAACACTCTGTACGAAGACAGCCTACTTCTTAATATGTGTACCCGGCTTGGCAGTCAAAAGCCGACTAAAAGCCGGGTACACATGGATCGAAATCTGGAAAACCAGCATCCGATCAGTGCACTGCTGATTACTGTGTTCTGGCAGGGGGGGAGGGGGGCAGTTCCCCCGTTAGAAAACAATAGCTCAGTGGGCAGAGCTGTGTTACGGCGATCTGCAAGCTTTTTTTTTTTTGCTCAGCCCAGTGGGTTAAGCAAAAAAAATATTTCCCATGTGTGCCCAGCATAAGACATTTAGTAGCAGCAGCATGCTTTTTGTATCATATCTCATGATGGGATTGAAAACATCAAAAATTAGCCCTTTATAATACAAAAACAAATAATCACTACTATAAGGGGCGCACATCTCCCACCGCCTATAAAAATGATCTTGCAGCGGATCCGCCACTGGAACCACTTTTATCTGAAAGTTGACTGCCTTAGGGAAAAAAAAAATACTAGTTAGCTGCTGCCATAACAGCGGTATTTAATGACAAAATCATGATGTACATTCCCAGTTAGGCGGTCGGTGAATGGTTAAATAAGTTCCTTCTCCTGCCCAGGACTACATGTTTCATGAGGCATTGCTCCTCCCACATTCACAAATTTTCAGACACTTACTGACATGTGAACTAATAATGCATTCTGTATGCAGCCCAACTAATCGTCTGACCAACTAATCAATAGTAAAAATAGTTAAATATTCTTATAAATCGATTATAATTTGAGCCCTACTCAAAATGATGATGCATTGCCCATGATGTACTTTACATATGCCTGGATAATGACCTGGCGAATCCACCTAGCAATGGTTGAGCTTGTTGCTGCCTGACCCCTCTTAGAGCCCTCTGGCAGGACAAATGAGTCAGTCCTCCAGATAGTAGCTGACATTTTCAAATAAACTAACTGCCCTAACTACATCGAGCGTGTGTAGTATCTTCTCCTCCAGAGTCCTCGGACTTGGGGAAAAAGGAGGGCAAAATTATATCTTGGTTTAGATGAAATTTCGGCAAAAATTTCAGCTGAGGCTGCATGACTACCCTATCCTGGTGTAAAACCAAAAATGGAGGGGTGACTTGAGCCAATCGCTACGGGTGTGCCATCACCCCTATATACTAGTTAGGAAGGTAAACCCTCTAGGGTGGGATTTTTGAGGCACAAATGTAGTCAGAGATTATATGACCTGCCAAAGGGAAAGAACGGGGAACCGCCGATGTAAACACGGCAGTTCCCCGCTCTGTCAGGTGGCATGTAATCCCTGCCACTGGGATCAGTTAGATTTCTTATACCCCTGACAGCCCAGCCCCCTCACAGTTAGAACACGCCTAGGGAAACCCTAGATCTCCCCGTGCAGGTTAACCCCTTCACTGCCAATGACATTTATACAGTAATCAGTGGATATGTAAATTTCTGATCGCTGTATAAATGTCATTGGTCCCAAAAAAGTGTCAAAAATGTCCGACATGTCCGCCCCAATATCAAAGTCCCACTAAAAGCTGCAGATCGCCGAGATTACTAGTAAAAAAAACAAAATGTAAAAAAAACGCCAGAAATTCTCAAATGCGGCAACTTTTGCGCAAACCCATCAATAAACGCCAATTGCAATTTTTTTTTTTACCAAAAATATGAGGAAGAATATAAATTGGCCAAAACCGATGAATAAATTTGTTTTTTTATATATTTTTTTTTTGGATTTGTATTTTAGCAAAAAGTAAGAAATATTGTTTTTTTTTTACAAAATTGTCGCTCTTTTTTATTTATAGCGGCAATCAAATACCACAAAAAAAAAGGACGCAAATTTTGTTTGGGTAGAACGACGCATGACCGCGCAATTGTCAGTTAAAGCAACGCAGTGCCGAATGGCAAAAAGCGCTCTGGTGCTACAGTGGGAAACCCTTCCGGGGGTGAAGTGGTTAGTAAAATAATAAGTCCTCTTACACAATATATACAGTATCTCACAAAAGTGAGTACACCCTCACATTTTTGTAAATGCTTTATTATATGTTTTCATCTGACAACTCGGAAAAAATTACACTTTGCTACAAAGTAATGAGTGTACGGCTTGTACAACAGACAGTGTAAAATTGCTGTCTCCTCAAAATAACTCAAAATAACTCAACACACAGCCATTAATGTTTAACCGCTGGCAACAAAAGTGAGTACACCCCTAAGTGAAAATGTCCAAATTGGGCCCAATTAGCAATATTCCCTCCCCAGTATCATGTGACTCGTTAATGTTACAGGGTCTCAGGTGTGTTAAATTTGGTGTTATTGCTGTCACTCTCTCATACTGGCCACTGGAAGCTCAATATGGCACCTCATGGCAAAGAACTCTCTGCGGATCTTAGAAAAAGAATTGTTGCTCTTCATAAAGATAGCCTAGGCTATAAGAAGATTGCCAAGACCCTGAAACTGAGCTGCAGCACAGTGACCAAGACCATACAGTGGTTGAACAGGACAGGTTTCACTCAGAACAGGGCTTGACATGGTCGACCAAAGAAGTTGGGTGCACATGCTCAGCGTCATATCCAGAGGTTGTCTTTGGGAAATAGACGTATGAGTGCTGCCAGCATTGCTTCAGAGGTTGAAGGGGTGGGGGGGGGGGGTCAGCCTGTCAGTGCTCAGACCATACGCCACACACTGCATCAAATTGGTTTGCATGACAGTCATCCCAGAAGGAAGCCTCTTCTAAAGATGATGCACAAGAAAACTCGCAGTTTGCTGAAGATAAGCAGACTAAGGACATGGATCACCCAAACCATGTCCTGTGGTCTGATGAGACCAAGATAAACTTATTTGGTTCAGATGGTGCCAAGCGTGTATGGCAGCAACCAGGTGAGGAGTACAAAGTCAAATGTGTCTTGCCTACAGTCGAGTTAGATGCTGTTTGGTGGGTATTGCTAGAGAGTTGTTTTTTTTTTTTCGTGGAAAAGTGCATGTGATCAGCACAGGGCCAATCAGCACTGTCCAGACAGAGGGTCAGGAGTCCTGCATCCTGATAGGACAGCCAGTGCAATATGAAAACTCCTCCTACAAGATTTAACCAGGCACCGATAGAAGTCACAAGGCTCCTATATACTGCTGATAAGAAAAGGTATTTAGCGGTTTATATTTACTAAAATTGTTGCATTTCCATGTTCTATGCACTGTGGGAGACCAGATATAGTGAATGCAGGGTCCTGGGTTTAGTAAAACTAAGTCTGAGGTGGGGAGTCCAAATTAATCCTGAAAAAGAATTAGATCCGATTCCTCTTTATTTGGCACCCCAGGTTTTTCAGGTTGCAGTATACAACTTATCTGAGCGGTCAGCCCGGTCTAGTTTTCTGCCACTAACGGGATGTCACCCTGTACTTACTGTGGAACTCCAAGGCTTAATAGTCTACATTGTTTAAAAAGGCTGTTTGACCCTGTCTTCTCTGATCCTCCCCTCATTCCACAGTCCCCAATCTATCTCCTGATAGAACAGAGTCTTGGGGGCACTCTGCACATGCTCAGTTTAGTGTGTATTGCTAGAGAGTTTTTTTTCTTTCTTGGGAGAGTGCATGTGATCAGCACAGGGCCAAATCAGCACTGTCCAGACAGAGTGTCGGGGTTCTGCAGCCTCATAGGACAATCAGGGGAGAATGAAAACTCCTTCTACAAACTAACCAGTGCTCAGCCGGACACGGGTAGAAGTCACAAGACTGCTATATACTGCTGATGAGAAAATGTATTTAGCAGTTTATATTTACTAAAATAATTGCATCTCCATGCTCTGTGTACTGTGGGAGACCAGATATAGTGAATGCAGGGTCCTGGGTTTAGTAACACTTTAATTAGTAAGAGGATGAGACAGTTGTTACTCAAATGTAACCAATTTGATGTAGTCAGAAATCTGTGGTAGTATTTATTGCTACATCCTCGCTAAACTTTTGTACTTTTTTTAGGCTTAATGCCATATTGACCTCTCTACCCTCGCTGGAATTCCTACTCTTGTCCACAAAAGTGATGTTTGCATCATAGTGGTCACAACTCTTCAACTTCCCTAGCTCAGCTGCAGAAATTATACCCAGAAATGTATCCAAGTACTGGTATTTCCGAAAATATGTATGGCTAAATAGGACAGAAAAACGTGGTTATCAAAAATGTTATATTCATTTTCATATTTCAGCTGGCAAAATTGTGTCTCTTCTCCCTTGTGCATACACAAGGAACAACTAAGATAGCTATCATTGAGTAGGATCATGTCACTATTTCTACTGGCAATAATTATAATTTTTCATTTCAACAGCTGTCATGATTCTAGATGTGTATCATAAGGCAATAAAAACTATAGTCATCATGGTATTTAAAGTGGTAGTAAACCCTCCTATCATTTTCAGCCAAGGAAGCTGCCATCTTTGCCTCTGTTTAATCTACAACTGCCATGATGCTGCACATGTGATCAGCTATGACACCAGCCATTGGATGGTTTGACAGTTTGGTTTAGAGCACAACCAATGAGAGTCTTACATTTCTGGCATGTGCCGGAAATGTGACTGGTTTTTAACCTGTTAAATGCATGGGTTTACTACCGCTTTAACAACCCTGGACCATACAGCAATATCTAGAGCATGAAATAAATAGTGCTATACTATATATGTCATAGCAACAATAACTATTCAAACCTAAGTTTAGGTTAAGAATTAAAAAAATAATTCAGCACAAGGGACAGTGCTTTCAATTGGGCTGAATTCACAGTGTGCGGTGACAGATGTTTTACTGTATTGTAAAACATTTGTTACCACAAGGACACACAGAAAACCATTGTTTCCTATGTATCCCATTCACACTGCAACACAGTCTAGAAATGCTGCATTGTATTGTAGTGCACCATACAGAATCGCACTG
This sequence comes from Glandirana rugosa, assembly GCA_018402905.1. Classification (NCBI taxonomy): domain Eukaryota; kingdom Metazoa; phylum Chordata; class Amphibia; order Anura; family Ranidae; genus Glandirana; species Glandirana rugosa. The sequence goes on from BLSH010419482.1 coordinate 816,468, forward strand.
TATGGCAGCGACATGAATGAAAGGTACCTTTTATACAATTCAAATAAAGATTTGCACAATACAAAAAAAAGGGGGAGCCGCATGATGCACCGAATTGTGCACTACACTGCCTGCCAACAGACATCAGCTGGAGCAGTAAAGAGCTCCAGCAGCTGTGTCTTGCAGTGTGCGTTCCAGCCTTAACAAGAAGTGTCTACTTGGCTGAATTGGATGGACAAGGGTCTTAATTCAGCCTTACCAACTTGCCTCAATCCAAAACACTGGGTGTGATTTCAGCTTGCAGTCTGGTTCCTCTGCTAACTGCATAAGGAATTTCTGACAGGCTGTGCTGACAAGGGATCAAAGGGGATGGCGGAGCTCCAGCACACAGCCTGTGATTGACCGCCTCAGTTGTGCATGTTTCCTTACGAGATTGTGTAAGGGAGGAGCTGTGCAGTGTGTGACATCAGATCTCTGACCGTCACCTTCAGAAGCTTAGAAAAGCTGTGTAAATTAGATGTACTTTTTTTTCCATTTTAAATCTGCAACCACCTCTTCTCTACAATTCATGTAGGGGAATTGGTTTCATCTTCTGTGTATCCACCTGAGGGTAGTCACTTCACTTGGCACAGTGAGGGGAAAAAAAAGGGATTTTATTATAACTTACCGTAAAATCCTTTTCTCTGAGTTCACTGACAGACGCAGCTCTTCTTAATTGACACGTGGGTTTTATGTCGTCCTATCAGGAGTGACTAGGCAAAACAGATGCAAAAGCATCAGGGATAGGCTGGCCCCTCCCATGGGGGCCGTCCTCACCTGAGCCTATAAAACCCCCTGCTGGCCAATGGCATTCAGTTTGTCAAAAGCAGTGCAACAAAAAAATCAGAGGGGTGGGAGCTGCGTCTGTCAGTGAACTCAGAGAAAAGGATTTTACGGTAAGTTATAATAAAATCCCTTTTTCTCTTACGTTCACTAACAGACGCAGCTCTTCCTAATTGACACGTGGGGACGTCCCAAAGCAGTGCCAAAAAACTAGAGGGGTGGGCAAACAACAACAACTGTACCCAACAGAACCCTCTCAGGGAGCGCCAGACGCACTCACACCGCTGCTCGCAAAACTTTGCGGCCAAAAGCAGCATCCGCAGATGCTGAAACATCAACTTTGTAAAACTTAGTAAACGTGTGCACCGAGGCCCAAGTGGCCGCTTGCACACCTGAGACACCGAAGCCTGGTGCCTGAACGCCCAGGAAGTACTGACCGACCTGGTGGAATGAGCCGTGACCGGAAAAGGGGGAACCTTGCCCCGAAGCTCATATGCATGGGTCACGGTCTGTCTAATCCAACAGGAAATAGTAGCCGACGAGACTGCCAAACCCTTTTTGGAGCCCCCGGGTAACACAAACAATGAGTCAGACTTCCGAAAGGAAGCTGTAGCACTCAATAAACCCGCAGGGCCCTCACCACATCCAAAGAGTGTAACTCAAATTCCTTAGGATGTTTTGGGTGAGGACATAATGAAGGAAGGACAATATCCTCATTCAAATGAAAAGAAGAGACCACCTTTGGAAGGAAAGAAGGTGGAAGTCGCAACACCGCCTTGTCATTATGAAGAATCAAGTACGGGGACTTGCAAGACAAGGCAGCCAATTCTGACACCCGCCGCGCGGATGTGACAGCCACCAAGAAGGCAACCTTCTGCGACAAAAGGGACAAGGGAATGTCCCTAATCTTCTCATACGGTGGTTTCTATAAAACAGAGAGCACCAGATTCAAATCCCACGGTGCCAGAGGCGGCCAAAACTGGGGAGCCACATGACGTACCCCCTGTGCGAATGTGCGGATCAGCGAATGGGAAGCCAAAGGTCTCTGAAAAAGGACCGCTAAGGCCGAAATCTGGCCCTTGAGCGTACTCAATGCCAGGCTCTTGTCCAGTCCCTGTTGCAGAAAAGTCAGCACCCTGGACACCAAATAAGAGCGAGGGTTCCAACCCCCCGCAATATAGGCTTTCCAGGTCCTGTGATAAATTTTTCGCGAAGTGCACTTACGTGCCTTAAGCATAGTAGGGATTACAGAGTCAGCGACTCCCCGATCCCTCAATACCTGGGCCTCAATAGCCAAGCCGTCAAAGCCAGCGAGGGTAAAGCAGGGTGCAAGATGGGACCTTGGGAGAGCAGGTCTTCGCGAAGCGGAAGCCGCCAAGGGGCGTCTGCCACCATCCGAATCAGATCGGCGTACCAAGTGCGCCGAGGCCAATCGGGAGCGACCAGGATAGTCGGAATGCCTTCCGCAGCTATCCTGTGCAGAATCCGAGGCAACAGCTTCAGGGGAGGGAAGAGGTATATTAACCGGTACCGACCCCAAGGGGCCACCAGCGCGTCCGTGGCGACCGCCAGCGGATCTCTTGTTCTGCACACGAAGGTCTCGACCTGATTGAACCTGGACGCCATGAGGTCTACCTCTGGTGTGCCCCACTTGCAGCAAATCTGGCGAAACACCTCTAGATGCAGGGACCATTCCCCTTGGTCCAGTGTCTGACGACTGAGAAAGTCCGCCTGCCAGTTCTCCACTCCCGGAATGTAGATTGCGGAGAGTGCCGGAACGTGTTGTTCCGCCCAGCGGAGAATCAGAGCAGCTTCTGCAGCTCCCGCTGAACTCCTTGTCCCTCCCTGATGGTTCACATATGCCACTGCTGTGGCGTTGCCCGATTGAACCTGCACAGGGAGGCCCTGCAGCCTTGTCGACCAACGGGACAAGCAAAGCTTGATCGCTCTCAGTTCCAACACGTTTATCAGAAGTCGAGCTTCCTGAGCTGACCAATGGCCCTGGGCAGACAACTGACCCAACACCCCTCCCCAGCCCGTCAGGCTGGCATCCGTCGACCAGTTGAGGGGAAGAAAGGACTTTCCCAGAGTTAATGCTGGAGCCTGGAGCCACCAAGTCAGTGATCCCCTGGTCTGGTGGTCCAAACGGATAGGTCTGTCCAGAGAAAAAGGAGATTTGTCCCATTTTGACAGAATCGCCTTCTGCAAGAGCCGGGTGTGACTCTGGGCGTAAGTAATCGCCTGGAAGGATGAAACCATGAGACCCAACACCCGCATGCAGAACCTTAGGGAGGACCTCCGGCGCGACAGCAGGGTCCTCACCGCCGCTTGCAGCCCCAATAGTTTGTTGGGAGGCAAGAACACCTTCACCTGAGTCATGTCTAGAATTAGACCGAGGTACTCCAGGCGACATGAGGGGGCAAGCGAGGATTTTTGCAAGTTGATGAGCCAACCGAAGTCCCTTAGTGTAGAGGCCGTGATTGTCACGTCCTCCTCCAAGGATACTACCGACTCCGCCCTCAAGAGCAGGTCGTCGAGGTAGGCTACCACTGCGATACCTCTCTGTCTTAGCAGTGCTAGGACAGGTGCCAACACCTTGGTGAACACCCTGGGAGCCGAGGCCAGACTGAATGGTAGGGCCACAAACTGGTAGTGCAGGTCTCCCACTGCGAAACGCAGAAAACGCTGGTGTTTTGGCAGATGGGAACGTGCAGATAGGCGTCCCTGATGTCCAGGGATGCTAAGAATTCCCCTTGATGTAGGGCGGCAACGACCGAGTCCAGTGGAACTGGCACCACGACACCCATGTTCGCGAGGGACTGGACTGCGTTGAACAGTTCCTCCAGACGCCCTTGTGGAAGTCTTAGGTTTGAGGGAAAAAACCTGTCTGGGGGTAGAGTTTTGAACTCTATCCGGTAACCGGTGGACACCACATCCAGGACCCATCGATCAGAGATGTGAGCTGTCCAGCAGTCCGCAAACTCCAGTAACCGGCCCCCCACCCAACATATGGGCGGGGGCAACCCGTCACGCTGAGGAGGGCTTATCCTCCGCTTTTCCGGGCTTACGATGCCAGGTTCTCTTACCAGACCCAGCCGGGGCCTTACCGGACTTGGAACCCGCCCCGGCTGTACCTGAGGCCCGAAAATACTTCTTCTGCTCAGAAAAGGAGGGACCCTGACGTCTGCGAAAGTCCCGTCGTTTAGGTTAAGGAAGAAAGACTCTTTCCCCCCGTGAAATCTTTAATGATTTCGTCCAGCTGAGGTCTAAACAAACAACCCCCTCAGTGAGGCGTTTTTTAGACGCCTGATCACCCGACCAAGACCTCAGCCACAACACCCGTCTGATAATAATAGCAAAGGCTGAAATTTTAGACAGCATGGTCATGATGTCCAGCAGGGAGTCGCACAGATAATTGAGGCCATCCATCGCATGTTGCAAATTATGCAACTCATTCTTTGCACAATTGCAACTCAAATTTTTGCACACTGAGGAGAGGCACTCAGAAAGGGACTGCGCTGACATTGCTGAGGCCAAGGCTGGCCGCATAGCAAAACCTGCCACTTGAAATATAGCCTTTGACACCATTTCCGTGCGGCGATCCGCCGCATCCTTAAAAGAGGGTGAGCCCTCCACAGGAAGGGTGGTATCCTTATGTAGACGGGCCACCGGTGGGTCCACCGAGGGGGAAGCCCACCATGTTAGGAAAGCATCCTCAAAGGGATAGCGCACTGCAAAACGCTTAGGCAAGGTGAAGGAATTTTTGGGGGAACCCCATTCCTTAAAAAACTGCCCGTTCAAAAAATTGAACATAGGGAAAAGCCCTAGGGGCCTTAGGAGGCTTCATAGACCCACAGACATAAGTGGAAGTCTGCGCATCCTCAGGCTGAGTAAGGCACATAGCCTGGCGAATGTTAGCAATAAGGGCCGCTACAATTGCCTTGTCGCGCGCCACTGAGGCCCCCTGGTCCTCCTCAGCTTCAGAAAGGACCAATTCGCCCTCAGAGTTCCGCGGGGGTCCCCGTGGCAACCCCATGATCTGAATCTTCACCTAAGGAGACAAGGGGGGCCAAGCTCTCTATGCCAAGACCGGCTGCTTGATAGAAGTTGCAGAAAAAAAAAATGCAGGTCCCATAAGGGAACCCAGTCAACTCATTTGCACTAGGTAAACAAAACTGAATGCCATTGGCCAGCAGGGGGTTTTATAGGCTCAGGTGAGGACGGCCCCCATGGGAGGGGCCAGCCTATCCCTGATGCTTTTGCATCTGTTTTGCCTAGTCACTCCTGATAGGACGACATAAAACCCAGGTGTCAATTAAGAAGAGCTGCGTCTGTCAGTGAACGTAAGAGAAAAGTATTTGACCCCCTTGTGATTTTGAACTTTGCCCAATGACAAAGAAATGATTGGTCTATAATTTTAACGGTAGGTTTATTTTGACACAGAGACAGAAGAACAAAAAAAATCCAGAAAAACGCATTTCAAAAAAGTTATAAATTGATTTGCATTTTAATAAGTAAAATAAGTATTTGATCCCCTATCAATCAGCAAGATTTCTGGCTCCCAGGTGTCTTTTATACAGGTAACAAGCTGCGATTAGGAACACTCTCTTAAAAGGGATTGCTCCTAATCTCAGCTTGTTAACTGTATAAAAGGCACCTGTCCACAGAAGTAATCAGTTAATCAGATTCCAATCTCTCTACCATGCCCAAGACCAAAGAGCTGTTCAAGGATGCCAGGCATAAGATTGTAGGCCTAAAGAAGGCTGGAATGGGCTACAAGACCATCGCCAAGCACCTTGGTGAGAGGGTGACAACAGTTGGTCCAATTATGCGCAGATGGAAGAAACACAAAATAACTGTCACTCTCCCTCGGTCTGGGGCTCCATGCATGATCTCACCGCGTGGAGTTTCAATGATCATGAGAACGGTGAGGAATCAACCCATAACTACGCGGGAAAATCTTGTCAATGATCTCAAGGCAGTTGGGACCCTAGTCCCCAAGAAAACAATTGGTAACACACTACGCTGTGAAGAACTGAAATCCTGCAGTGCTTGCAAGAAAGCACATGTACAGGCCCTTCTGAAGTTTGCTCATAAACATCTGAAGGATTCAGAGGAGAACTGAGTGAAAATGTTGTGGTCAGATGAGACCAAAATCAAGCTCTTTGACATCAACTCAACTCACCGTGTTTGGAGGAGGAGGAATGCTGCCCATGACCCCAAGAACACTATCCCCACCATCAGAGGTAGAAACATTATGCTTTGGGGGTGTTTTTCTGCTAAGGGGACAGGACAACTTCACCGCATCAAAGGGACGATGGACGGGGGCCATGAACCAACAAATCTTGGGTGAGAACCTCCTTCCCTCAGCCAGGGCATTGAAAATGGGTCATGGATAGGTATTGCAGCGCAACAATGACCCAAAACACATGGCCAAGGCAACAAAGGAAAAGCTGAAGAAGAAGCACATTAAAGGTCCTGGAGTAACCTAGCCAGACCTTAATCCCATAGAAAATATGTGGGGGGTACTGAAAATCTCCAATAACCAGTGAAGTGAACAGCCTCAGATGATACACAGAGATGAAACAAATCTCCCTACATGTGTTTTATATATCTGCTATCTTCCGTCTGCTTTATATATGGTTTAGAAAGTTCAGATCATGTTAGAGATTTTCTCTTCCTGTTCAGCACTGAGTGTTAAGTCTGGGCACACAGCCAAGATAGCTGATTGGAGGAAAGGCATACACCCCCCCCCCCCACTCCTTATAGGCAGAGACTCTTAGGACTGTTCTGTGAATAGTTTAGCTGTCTGCTAATCTATAGCAACCTCCCTGACACGAATTTCAGCCTGGTTTTATCTCCTGTGACAGAGAACTTGTCAGAAGTTATCTTGCTAATAACTGGAATGGAGCAGGAGAAAGCCACGGGACTTAGTGATTTGAAAAGAGATAAGGGAACACTACAGATATATGTACCCAGCTCAAATTTCATGAATCCAATTTACATCCACTTTAATTACTTGGAGAGGATCTGCAAAGAGGAGTGGGACAAAATCCCTCCTGAGATGTGTGCAAACCTGGTGGACAACTACAAGAATCATCTGACCACTGATTGGCAACAATGGTTTTGCCAACAAGTACTAAGTCATGTTTTGCAAAGGGGTAAAATACTTATTTCCCTCATTAAAATGCAAATAAAATGTATAACTTTTTTGAAATGCTAATTTTTCCTGATTTTTTTGTTATTTTGTCTCTCACAGTTAAAATAAACCTACCATTAAAATTACACACGGATAATTTTTTTGTCAGTGGGCAAACATACAAAATTAGCAGGGAATCAAATACTTTTTCTCTCACTGTATAAGGGTTTACAACCACTTTAGCGATAGCATTGTGCAGGAGACAGACCCTATTTATGGTGTTTACACAGCCACAGCCAGCCAGAGTTTTACAGTCCTGCCAACTAGCTGAGCAATACTGGCTTTGCTGCACACAGTAGACAATGGGGGGAGGCAGATACATTTTAAAACAAGCTAGTGATTGCTATTTTTTGCCAGAAACTTGTTTTAACTCTTTGGATGTGTGGGCGTGCCATCCTTGACAGTCAAAGAGTTAAGTGCAGATTCTTTTTAGTTGCACTCATGGAACAGTGCCAATGTGGTTGTCATGCAGTGGTAGTGCTATAAACGACATCATATTATTTTCTATCGTAACCACATTGGTTGGAAAAATGCATATAGTCAAAAATGTAGAACTCATTATGAACCCATCCTAACCTAAGTCAGGATGTTTCTTGCAGCTAGATGACGTCTAGAGGTAGATCGATATGGGGTTTTTCTCTGGCCGATGACGATATTTAGAAATTGGGGCGGCCGATGGCTGATATATGATGCAGATTTTTTTAGATCGATATGTTAGGCCGATTTTTCTCTTTATTTTCCATTTATCTCATAAAATCTAACAGTTAAGTAATAAGAAATGATACAGAAAATTGCTTAAACATTTATTAAACAACACAACAAGCCTCCAATCAGTGCACTTGTATGTATAATTAAGATGAAAAAAACTATGCATCTTAAATATTAAATACACAAACACAGGTAATCAAAACTTTTGGACATAAAAAAATGGGCTAACTTTACTGTTTTTTTTTAATTCATTAAAGTGTATTTTTTCCAAAAAAATTGTGTTTGAAAGACCACTGCCCAAACAGCGTGTGACATAAAATATTGCAACAACCACCATTTTATTCTCTAGGGTCTCTGCTAAAAAAAAATATAGAATGTTTGGGGGTTCTACGTGATTTTCCAGCAGAAAATACAGATTTTTACTTGTAAACAACAAATGTCAGAAAAGATTTAGTGCCGGTTCACACTTGTGCGAGTTGATTGCGAACACGATGCTTACCAAAAGCCTAGATTTGCATGTCATGCCAAAATACATTGTGTTCAATGATGGTCATTCACATTGATGCGTTGAGATTTGTTTGCGAATGCGATGCGATAAGAAAAAGGGTCCTGTGCAACTTTACAGCATTGCGTTGCAAATTTAGTCTCCATAGACATGAATGTAAATCGTCCTGGATTCGCATGATTGGTTCACATATGTGCGTTATATGTAGATTTGTCCCCTCCCTTTCCTCCCCTTCCCAATTTGTTTCCTGTTTGATGTCCATGCACCAAAACCAACTGAGATCATGGCCCCAGACGTCGGAATAGCATCGACAATGAGGAGCTCATTCGACTGGTCCGTGACAGGCCATATATTTGGGACAGCCAAATTCCAGAATACAAGAATAATGCCCGGAAGAACAGAGGCTGAGAAGAGGTTTGCCAAAGTCTGTATGCAGATTAGGAAGGCTTCACACCTCAAATTCACACAGATAAAACGTAAGTATATATGGTACCTGTGTATTTTCTACCCACCAATGTATGTGACAGTCATTGCACAGACCATCAATGTAAGTGACATTCATCCCACTGACCACCAATGTAAGGTACATTATTCAAAATGGACCACTAATGTAATGTTATTGAATCATATTTATTAAAAAAAAAAGAACAGATAGTAAACCATGCAGCATTGACAGCAAAAATATGTTGTTTCTCTTTATTTAATGGCATCAAGCTGCCATGACACTTGACCAGCAGGACTCAAAGCAGTTTGTGAAATCCTCCAGGATGCTGGCCCCTCTATAATTGCCCCTGGTGCTGGTATACTCTGCGCCTTCCATGTGGTCTATCAACGAGTCCTCAAACAGGTAGCCATCTCAAGCCCAAACAAAAAATTGTGGAGTACACAGGCAGCTTTGACGGCAACTATGGCGTTATCCAATGTTAGAGTTATTGGCGTGTGAAGAAATCGCCATTTATTTGCAAGGATTCCAAAACTACACTCCACAACTCGTCGCTCTCTTGTGAGCCGATAATTAAAAACTCTCTTTTACACAGAGAGTGACCGATTGGCATATGGGCAGACCATGTTTTCCGAAAAAGCGAAAGCCTCATCCCCAACAAAGATAAATGCGAGACAGGGTTGAGATGTTCCCGGGAGTGGGTGTTGATTTGGGAGGTCGAGTGTGTTCTCGCAAAGCATTCTTCCAAAACTGGAGTGAGAAAAAATGGTCAGTCAGAACTGCTCCCATACGAACCAATATCGAAGTACAGTGAAAATGTCCAAATTGGGCCCAAAGTGTCAATATTTTGACTGCCCGCCATTATTTTCCAGCACTGCCTTAACCCTCTTGGGCATGGAGTTCACCAGAGTTTTACAGGTTGCCACTGGAGTCCTCTTCCACTCCTCCATGATGACATCATGGAGCTGGTGGATGTTAGAGACCTTGCGCTTCTCCACCGTTCATTTGAGGATGCCCCACTGATGCTCAATAGGGTTTAGGTCTGGAGACATGCTTGGCCAGTCCATCACCTTTACCCTCAGCTTCTTTAGCAAGGCAGTAGTCGTATTGGAGGTGTGTTTGAGGTCGTTATATTGGAATATGGCCCTACGGCCCAGTCTCTGAAGGGAGGGGGATCATGCTCTACTTCAGCATGTCACAGTACATGTTGGCATTCATGGTTCCCTCCATGAACTGTAGCTCCCCAGTGCCAGCAGCACTCATGCAGCCCAAGACCATGGCACTCCCACCACCATGCTTGACTGCAGGCAAGACACATTTGTCTTTGTACTCCTCACCTGGTTGCTGCCACATGCGTGACACTATCTAAACCAAATAAGTTTATCTTGGTCTCATCAGACCACAGGACATGGTTCCAGTAATCCATGCCCTTAGTCTGCTTGTCTTCTGTAAACTGTGGGCTTTATGCATCATCTTTAGAAGAGACTTCCTTCTGGGACGACAGCCATGCAGACCACACTGATGCAGTGTGCGGCATATGGTCTAAGCACTGACTGGCTGTCCCCTATCCCTTCAACCTCTGCAGCAATACTGGCAGCACTCATACGTCTATTTCTCAAAGACAACCTCTGGATAGGACGCTGAGCACGTGCACTCAAATCCTTTGGTCGACCATGGCGAGGCCTGTTCAGCTCAGTTTCAGGGTCTTAGCAATCTTCTTATAGCCTAGGCCATCTTTATGGAGAGCAACAATTCTTTTTTTCAGATCCTCAGAGTTATTTGCCATGACGTTCCATGTTGAACTTCCAGTGACCAGTGAGAGTGATGACATCAAATTTAAACACACCTGTTCCCCATTCACACCTGAGATCCTGTAACACTAATGAGTCACATAACACCGGGGAGGGAAAATGGTTAATTGGGCCCAATTTGGACATTTTCACTTAAGGGTGTACTCACTTTTGTTGCCAGCGGTTTAGACATTAATGGCTGTATCTTGGGTTATTTTGAGGGGACAGCAAATTTACACTGTTATACAAGCTGTACAACGATTACTTTGCATTGTAGTAAAGTGTAATTTCTTCATTGTTGTCACATGAAAAGATATAATAAAATATTTACAAAAATGTGAGGGGTGTACTCACTTTTGTGAGATACTATAGTTGAAGGAATGAGTCACTGCCATTAGAACAAAGGGGAAACAATTTTTATAATTAAAAAATTTTGTCCCGCTACCAACAGGCCTCACAATCCTTATGTGCTTGTCGTCTATGGCACCAACAGTTAGGGAAGTTGCAGCGCTCCCAAAACAACTCCACTATATTGTTCCAATATTCTATTGTTGGTTTTCTCATCACCACATTTTTAGGACCTCCCAGATGGCGATACAGGTGCCCCGCACAATTGTGCTCATGTAAGATACATCTGTCTGTCTGTAGCCAACCTGTCCTTGTTTCTTTATCCGCCAGATCTGGGGAAAATAAGCTTCGCACACCAAGTGTTTCAAGCAATATTTTCAAAAGTTTATTACGGCATAATGGTAATATACAGGAAAGGATATAAGTGTTTCTTAAGATTAGGATGACCAATTAAACATTACATTTTTATAAGTACAGCTATGAAACAGAAAACTAGAATAATCAAGCAAAGAGTATCAATTTCCACAGAAATGAAACAAAATAACAACAGGAAATTGAAACTAGAAACTATTGAACATCTAATATGGAAGCATAATACAATATGGATGTCAATTTCAAGATATATATTCATTTCAGTTTCCTCCCTTTTGTCACAATGTGACAATATAGAATTCACAGTTTGTTTCCACTATACATCTGGATTCTTTAAGAGCCTGTTAAAAATGCACATACAAAATTTAGCAGCATAGAGTACAAGTATTAGTAAACGGCATAACAAAATCAGCATTACAACTTTTCAAACCATCCAAAGAAATCTGCAAAACTTCCCAACCCTCTAAAAGGGTTCCAGCCATCCTCAGCTATGGACCAAGTTCGGGCTTGTAAAACTTTTACCTACCCTCTATGATTCTCAATGACTTCATAATAGTCCACGATCTCAGCAGATATATTTTGTATCCATGCACAACACTCATAGTAAGTAGTAGATTCACACAGCCCAGTCAATGCTGCACCCATGTGTTCTATTGTCATCTCATTCAAGAGAACCTGTTTCTTCAATGTCCGTAATATAACGTTCAGAAGACACACCTCTGGCTGTGTTTCATTTATATTCTGATCCATCTATTTTTAGTAGTATTTATTTGTACAAAGTTACCATCCACAGCTTTCCAGTAACATTAAGCTTAGACTTGCAACACAATTCTTCTCCCCTAGCTGAATTGTTGCCTAAATGAAAATACCACTGAAGTTTCATCATCACTCCACCCCCTGGCTCACAAATATCATACAAGACTGCCGCCAACAGTACATAAAGGCTACATCTCAGAATTGGAAGGAAAACACCTGTTTAATGTATTCTCGTGTGTCAGATATAACAATGTATATATCAATATTTACAGCACCTTATTTTGAAGGACTTGCTTTAAATTTGCAATCATGATTATCTCCGATAGAAACCAACAGTTTTGAGGAGACATAAAATGACTTATACCTCAATGAATGACATGAATGGATGAATTCAAACTGTCATTAATGTAGAAAAATGTACTTTAAAACAGATACAAATTTGATTTAAAACTCAAGTTTAAACTTTTAAACTAGTGTAACCCTTTCCTTTCTGCACTGTGCACATCCTGTGGATTCTGTTTTTTTTAAAAATGTTTGCGCACTTCAAACGTTCTGCCTTACTGGCCACTACAATGATTATGGCAGAATATACTAAAGTACACTGTGCCATAATCAATCTAAATACACACAGGAAGCCAGACAGCACAGAAAATTATACAATATTACTATTTATCAGATGCTAGTATTCTCAGGTTTCAGACTTAACTTAAATCAGAGAAAAAAGCTTGAATACCCATCACGCAGCATCAACATTTTTAGTTGCTCTGTTTGCAATTGGTTCTAACAAAACTCTCATTACATTCACATAAATAAACAAAATATTAACAATTATGACGATGCAATCGGCCAATGTATGCTGTAATCTTCGGCTTTAGTTCTTGGACATCAAACCATATCAGACAGGTGGACTGATGCTGTTTAGTACTATCTAGAATCTAAACAAAAATGAAAGGCCTTAGTGAATTATCATTACATTTCCCTACTAGAAATAAACAACTGGTTAGCAATAAACACATATTAAGCACAAAATACAAAACATATGGCCATGTTGTTTAATAATTAGAGTGCACTCTTTTCTACCCATTTTAAATGAGTTCATATTAATTATCAACACGTGGAGTTTCATTAAAAGACGTCCATCAAAATTTGTCAATAATTCACCATAACTTTTATATTATGTTCATCACATTTTGCACAAAGATTATACATCACCAAATCCATATTGATCTTTCCTATTTAAATCTCTTGTTTAATCCTATACAGATCTTTGAAACTTCTAGGAACAGATCTGGTTCTTCTGTATTAATAAGAAAAACTTATAAAACAATTATTAGTGTTGTATCGTAAAATTCAGGCAGTCCCTGAGTTACGAACATCCGAGTTACGAACGACTCCTACTTACGAACGGGGTGGTGTGACGTCACTGCCGGCCGCTTGCGCTCCACACTGGTCCCAGATACGGCCGAGCAGTGCCAGACACATCCCACAGTGCTGCATAGCATAGCCACAAGAGCCCCATATAGCACAACTGCACACATAGCAGTGCCCGGAACATCCCACATCACTGCACAGGTTGAAGTTACATTTACAAATGTACAGTTCCGACTTACAAACAAATTCGATTTAAGAACAAACCTACAGTCCATAACCCATTCGTAACTCGGGGACTGCCTGTATCACTTCATCACAATCACCAATAAAAGCAAATACAAAGTCAATATACATCTCCAGTGATAATTCATTGTTGTTCTACCATATACTATTACTCTTAGCTTGGTAATACATTTAACATGTTATACAGAACTTGTCTAGTCAGTTATCTTGTTCAAAGGTCTTCCATTACAGCGAGCCACACAGTTTTTATCAATGGGTGGAGTCTCCTCCCTTTGCACGTCCAATAGGCTGGAATGGAGAACTAAACATTTAAATAATTATAATAATCATGGCAGCTTTTAGGAATTTAAAGGGTGTCAGCTACAATCAGCCATGTTCTTTCTTTGTTTCAAATAATTTTAGAGTTACATAGCAAAAACGAACCATTTCAACTAGGATTTTATTCCTACAAAAGTATTTAAAGTGTTTAAAAATTTCCTTTACCTTACAAAGTTTTTTACATCGGGTACTTTTGAACATTTTACTCTCTACTACAAATTATCTCTCAGTTAAATATACAAGGTCTTTCTACAAAAGCTTCTATCGCTCTCATATACAGCACCACTTTACAGGATTTTCACCATCATTTGATTACTTATCTCTACCAATATTAAACTCACATAGACCCTCAAACATAAGCAGGGAAATCTATGTTACAAATGAGCCACTCTCAGCATTTACCTCGTTCATACAGAAAAAACAAAATTTGTTCAACATTTTCATACAAGCAGCATGTCGCATAATTAGCTACAACACAAAGAGCTCTCTGTATACATACATGTCTTACGTTACTGCAGTTTTACAATCTGAGCAGCCAGCTCGCTGTTTTGATATTCAAACAAGTCTCATTGCTCTGAGACCTCTACAATCCAAAAACCAAAGCTTTTTCACTATTACAAACTAAGGGTTCCTGAAAATACAACAGTTTCATTTGTATATCAGTCTCTTGCTCAATTTATTAAACAAAAACAAAATCACAAGCCGGTGTCTAGTCATGGGCACTTTTGTCCAGTCAAAACCTGAGTCCAAGTCATATCCCAAAATGATGTCAATTATTAATCTCAAGTCCAGTTGTGAGCACTGCCTACCCCATGTGGCTCTTTCTTTAATGGGAGAGAGGGGTATACTCTATTATAACTAGGTCGGGATGATCCGGGGCTGAGGGAGCATTAGAAAATACCTGTGGGGGCTCAGGAGGCATACTGCAACCAATTTAGTCCTCCCGCCCTCATATACTTAATGTCCCACTCTGGATTTACTGAAAACCATGAGAATGCTTCTCTGCCCCCCACTGTCTGCCTTCACTATTTTTATGTGGAACTCATCAAATTGCACCACCCCGTGGAAAGGGACAATTTGACTCCACATTTTCACTCCATGTTGCTAAATTATCAATCCATTGGTCTACATAATAATACCAGGGAGAGACTCTCACAACATACTCTTTACATTTTATTTTTTTTAACTCCTTTGACATTTGCTTCTCTCTCTTTTTTCTTCTATATAATATCACTTATTACTTTACACGGGGGGCTTAAGTATGTTTGGAAGAGGGCCCTTACCATGGACTTTTTCCATCTTAAAAGTAAAACAGCAGTTAAGCAAAGCACTAAATGCAACACAAATATCTACTTAACAGTTTCTTAACATGCAGCAATTATACTTATTAAATGGAACAGAGAAATTAGGACTTCCTGTGAATTCACAATATTATTTCTACCTAGGCCCCCCCCCCGAGGTTCCAAACCTCTATATCCTTTGAAGCTCCAAACTTCAAAAAAAAAAAAAAAAACCCCGTGAGACCCAGTCTCAAACGGTTAACCTAGCTACTCCATAAATGCCCTGGGTCACAAAGGGGGACAATCAGGGCAAACTAAGACATATTGCTCAGCCTTATCTAAAGTATCCAAATCTTTGTACCACTTCTGACATCACTTCTGTAAGATACATCTGTCTATAACCAACGTGTCCTCTTTCACTATCCGCCAGATCTGGGGAAAATAAGCTTCTCGCACCAAGTGATACAAGCAATATTTTCAAAAGTTTATTACGGCACATTTGTAATATACAGAAAATAATATAGGCGTTTCTTAAGATTAGGATGACCAATTAAACATTGCATTCTTATCAGTACAGCAAAGAAACAGAACCTAGAATAATCAAGCAAAAAATTATCCATTTCCAGACAAATGAAACAAACTGTTGCACATCAAATATGGAAGCATAATACAATATGGATGCCAATATCAAAATATATATTCCTTTCAGCTCACGGTTGACTTTCCCAAATTAAATTCATAGTGCAGGCTGGCAAATGTATTTCCAGTTGCTAGGTACCTGGAATGAAAAATAAAAAAAAATGTAATGTTTTTACTTTATTACAGAATTCCTCACACGTACAAGGTGGCGTAGCCGTAAGGACAGATTGCAAAGTCACCTGAGTATGCAGCATGAAGCGAGAAGTGGATCTGGTGTCCACCCAAAGCATCCCTATACCTACGCCAAATACCTGGATTTCTTGAAGCCAGTACTAGAATTGAGGAAGATCTTGTACAATAATCCATCATTTTATTCCATCTCTCTAATTAACCTGTCCTCCCCCTCCATCTCCCCCTGGCCTTCAGTTCTCCCCCTATCATTTTCATACCTTGTGTTTGCAGTCTAATAACAGTTATAATTTATCATTTTTGTATTGCACCACTGAAGCAAGTTTGGAGGAGGAGGAGCATGCTGCTACTATAGATGTAGACGAAGGGGTCTCATTTGCATGAACACATGAGGATTCATCTATGGAGGCACAGGGCTTCCAGTCGAACTAGGTACAGGCCTTGAACGGGTCATCTACACAGAAGCCAGATAATGAGGCGGCTGATGTTTCAAACCTTCCATCAGAAGACAAAGACAAGCGTCTACTTCCTGCAGGAAGTGAAGCATCAGGGGAGCAGAACAGGTTGAAGACCAACATCAGACAAATAAGCTACTCAACATAGTGTCAGTGATCTGTGAACAAATTGATGCCCAGCACTGTCTTCATATATTGTTCACCTTAAGTTTAGTGCCTCTTCTCAAAGAGGTCTTGCCAGACCGGTACTTTGACATGAGGATTGCGGTACAGCATTGCATACACTCCTTCACCATTTTACGCCATGTTTCGGTTCCAAAGCAAGACAGTCCTAGTACCCAAATTTTCCTCCCGTTCCCTCAACCCCAAACCCTTATCCCTCTAGCTTTCAGGAACACACTATTTATGAGACCCCTCGATCTCAAATCCCATTCCTTCCCCAATCCCTTAAGTAATTTCCCACCAAAACAAAGGATATGACTAGAACAATGGATATGAGACCACTTGCCTCTACTTCTTCCCATTTTCCCCACCCAGCAGACTGCCGCAGCTCTACAAGCAACTAACTTCCATGTCTAACCAACATCCACCTGCACCAAGACCTATGGAATAGCCCAAAGAATTCCAAGTCACTATCTATACCAACATAGATCGGTTGAAGTTGACTTATCAACAGTGCCTCCACCCTATCCACAGTATGGGCCCTCAAGTGGACCACTGGATATAGAGGCATCCCCGCTTGTGGCATTGAGGCAATATCCCTCAATACAGGGTACAGCCTTGGAGCATACACCTTCAAACTCAGCTACACTACACTGGCATGATTTGTCAAACCCTGAGGAACAAAGTTCCCCGACTTTTTTGTATCTATAGATCTAGATTACAAATTGACAGTGGCAGCCAGAACCATTAAAAGGTAAGTTACCTGCAGCAGGTAGTTAACTGCTAATGCCACTGCAAATTTAAAATCCATAATGCATTTGTTTGATTTGTTTCCATTTTTTTTAGTTTTATAACAACATGTTTATTCTAATATGTACTTGGATTTTGCAAGGTACAACTAGGGAAAGTCCAATATGTGGGTTACTATTAAAGGGCACGTTGGGGGGAGAGAGTCAGTGGGAGTTAGAGGGTCAGAGAAAATTTGCGAGTCAAAGGAAGGAAAGGAGGGAGTGGGAGGATGAGGGGGAGAAAGAGCATCAAGGATGAGATTGAAAGGGAAAGATAGAAGATTAAGGAGGAGTATTGTCTCCTCATAATGCTGTTCCTGTTATGCATAATATTGACTGTTTCCACAATAGTTATGAATGGTTATGAAAAGTATGCAATTAAATGCAGATTACAATTTATCAAAAAAAAAATGAAAAATTAAAAAAATATATAGAAAATAAATACTTTTTTGGAAGACAACTTTGATAGTGATATCTGTTTGCATTCCTTGTATTGCTTACTATGCTGCAAAACGTGAAATTACACACACAAAGTATATTAATGTAATTTACCTTACGGTAACAAGCAATCTTTCAGCCGGCTCCACACGGGTACCGAGTAGTCCAAGTAATTCATCAAACCTAAGAAATAAAAACACATACATATATAAGTGGCAGGCAAAAGGTTGTGGGGTGTTCAAATAATGGTAAGAGGCTTGTAAAGTGCTAGGTAGAGGAAAAGAGAGAGGGAGAAAGAGGTTGATGAGAGGGATGACAAAAAGAAGAGAGGAACAGGTAGGGAGGAAGAGGGGGAGAAATAGAGATTACATACTAACCTATTGACTGACATCCGTGCATAGTTTAAGAACTTCTCTTCATGTTGACCGAGATCACTATAGAGGATTAGGATGGACCCAATATCTTCGGCTTCTCATCGGTCTCCTCCTCCTGGCTTTGTCCTTCTCAATCAGGAATGCAGCAGCAGCAATAACAACTGCTGCCAAAACCAAGGGCATTGGACGGTACATTGCTCCACAACACAAAACACACTCTCACTGACAGTACTCTCCCCACAAAACAGGAAGTTCACAGGAAGTTGACACTCATTTTTTGCATGCCTTTTTGTTTGGCCTAAGCACAAATCACATCTGAGCCTCATTAACATGGTATACACATTAAATTCGGATTAGAATCAGGCTGTGAATAAGCAAAAAACACGATGCAAACTCGCACTCTCAAACAGCAAAATTTGCATTCAAATCACACTGGTTTGCATCGCACAAGTGTAAACTGGCACTTAGTCTTTAAAGTGGTTGTCAACCCGTGACAACCACTTTAACCTACAGGTAAGCCTATAATAAGGCTTACCTGTAGGTTCCCTGCATATCTCCCAAACCTGCATGGTTTAGGAGATATACAGTGTACTGCAATGTGCCCACGTCATTGGGAACACGAGCAGTGAAGAAACGGCCTCCGTGCCGTTCCTTCACTGTGATCATGCCGTGATGACTGTGATTGTGCTGTGACTCGCATGTGCGGGAGTGACGTCACGCAACTCCGGCCAGTCACAGAGCTGGAGATCGTGACCCCAGAAGGAAGAGGGGCAGAAGATGGATGCGGCCTGAGCTGGGACATCACAGGCTTCCAATACAGGTAAGTGGCACATAATGGGCTAATATGCGATGCATACTAGCCCATTATGCTTTTACTCTGCAGGGTAACATAGAGGAAGTAAACCCCATCAGGGTTTACCTCCTCTTTAAATGGCTAAATTGATCTCATTTACACACCAGAGTTCATTCTTTTGATAAGTAGAAACATTGTATCTCTTTGGTTCTTTTATCAGCAATGTTCTCAGACTTGGCAGGCTCCCGGGATTTTTGTCTGTTATTAGGAGTGACTCAATTCGCTCAGACTTCGAAAAAGGTTCCTGTGGGGCGACTTCAGGCGACTTGAATTGACTTCTATTACATTAGCTGTTTACAAGTCGTGCTGTGTGGGATCGCGCTGAGTCGGATCACCCCTGTGTGAACCGGCCTTTAGTGCATAAATTAATTTGCAGCACAATCGGCCGATGCAGATTAATTATAAAAAATGCCAAAAATCGACCCGATATATCAGTTGACCTCTAATGAGGTCCAGAACCATCAACTACATAAAAGGCACAACAGAACTGGAAAGTCTCTAGGCTAATCATTTTTTTTTTAATCTAGGCAGCAGTACACACGTACAATGGGCCTATAATACATATTAATGTACAATTGACCAGAAATAAAACACTTTCAAAGATTTGGGAGGTGCCTTGGCATATCAGTATAACCCCCTACAACTGTGTTTCAAGTATTATAAATTAGGAGTTAAAAGAAGAAAATGTGAATTTAAAAAACAAACAGTCACCCTGACTGGCTGTTTAAGTTAAAAATTGGAAATGGTTATATTTATCTCCATAGGCACAAATATGCAATTTCACAAAGTATTCTTATAGTAATGATTGTTGCATGCATTGCAGTGCACAGTCTAGTGATGGATGAATCTACTTATTCAGTATCTAGAATTATAGTAATCAGGCATACAGTACATATACTGCATCACAACAGCAACGTTGTAGGCATCCCCAAAATGTTCAATCTTTTGTGCTGCAGCGTCTCAATGTTTGTTTGCTTATGGTGGTTACGGGGACCTATTTTGCTGCGTGTACAGCTTTTCTACCCGTTTACCCTTGTATAATAAATACACACACCAATCAACTGTACAAGGTCAGAGTAGTTCTATTTGGACTGATAGTCCTCAGCTGTAAAGGAAAACATCTGTGATCAGTGTCACACAGGGTTACAACAGAACCAAAATAAATATTACTATATTTTCCATTCTGGTGAGAGCTCAAGTTCATGTACTCAAGTGTACAAGTTCATGGTCTGACTCAAAATAATCTAGACTTCTGTCCTGGCAAAACAGAAATGTACCATGCCTAACAGAGTCTTCATCAAACCTGTCATTAACCACTTCAATACCAGGCACTTATACCACTCCCCGTCCAGACTAATTTTCAGCTGTCAGTGCTCTTACACTTTGAGTGACAATTACTCAGTCATGCTATGCTGTATCCAAACAAAACGTTTATATTTTTTTCCACACAAATAGAACTTTCTTTTGGTGGTATTTAATCACCGCTGGGTTTTTTACTTTTTGCGATATCGAAAAAAAGAGCGAACATTAGGAAAAAAACACTAACAAGCCAGAACAGTACAAATACCCCACAAATTACCCCTTTTTGGAAAGTAGACAGTCCAAGGTATTCAATAAGAGGCATGTTGAGTTATTTAAAGTTGTAATTTTCTCCCCACAATTCTTGGGAAAATTAAGTCTCATTTCTCAACCACCTATTACACTTTTGAAGGCCCTGGAGCACCAGGACAATGGAATTACCCACAAAATTACCCCATTTTTTATGTCACGCAGTATTTGCGCAGCAATTTTTCAAACACTTTTTTTTGGAAAAAAAAAAAGTTTTATGAATTAAAAAAAAAAAACAGAACAGTAAAGTTAGCCCAATTTTTTTCTAGATTATGAAAGATATTATGCCGAGTAAATAGATGCCAAACATGTCACACTTTAAAATTGCGCCCACTCGTGAAATGGCGCCAAACTTTGGTACTTAAAAATTTCCATAGGCGATGCTTTAAAAAACGTTATTGTTTTTTTTTTTTTTTTTTTTTTTTTTTTTTAATTCAAAAGGATTTTATTGAAGTATATTTCAGCATACATCAAGCGTAATAAGTGGAACATGACAGATGTGGCAATTCAGTATTATAGGTATTACCTGGATATCGCAACACAATAATATCCAAAGCGGTACACTGCGAGGGTAATGGCCAGTAGCAATTCCTAGGAGAGACGGAGATCCCTGGAGCAAAGCAGCTAATCGCCAAAAGCCGGAGTATCAATTATATAGTTGATGGAGACTTCCAGCCGGAAGTCAAGCTGCGGAAGTTTCTAGTGCCCCCTGACCTTCCGGTCACCCCTGAGGGCACTCACGGTAGCGAGAAAGGGCATACCAATCTGACCTGTAAAGGGAGCTGCGGTGCTACCAAGGGGCCCCCCTGTGTAATTCCTTTTTTATTGGTGGCCACCAGAAAAAAAGTATACCAGTTACAGCATAAATGTAAAAATCTACAATAATAAAAAAGGAAGAAAAAAAATGACCTTCGTTAGGATGTGGGGTAGCATGCGGAAACAGTAAACCTATTCAACCAATCTGAACATAGAGCTATACATCCACTCTCGGCACTAGACCGGAAGCAAACGCATGTCAACGCTCATGTCTATTCCTCCAATCGGCTTACTGAAGCTGTACTAAGACATATATCACAGACAGATGGACGGACCCCATCTCAGGAGGAACGGGAAAGGGGGAGAAGAAGCAAGAGAAAGAGTGGACACAGAGCGAGGAACAAGACAACAAACAAAAAAAAACAAAAAAAGGGGGGGTGGGGTGGGGGGGGGGGAGAGAAGAATACTAACCACCCCAAATTCACCGGGCCAAATGCATAAAGGAGTATCGGCCTATCCAAGACGGGCCACGAGTGCTGACTAGGACGAGGGCACCTCCGATGTGTAGGCATCTGTGAACAAAAGTGGTTCCAAGGTCGCCAGGTGTCCTGATAGGCCTCCTCTGTGTTGTGCAGAGTCGCCGTAAGCTCTTCCATATCTCTAAGGGCGTTAACTCCGGCAAGCCACAGAGCCTTCGTGGGGGGTTCCGGGTCCCTCCAGCGAAGTGGGATGCAAGCCTTAGCTGCATTCAGGAGCTGCATTGTCAGTGAGGCCTTATATTTTTTGATCGGTCTCTCCGTCAGGTGCAACAGGCAAGCAGCGGGGTTATCATGTAGATCAACCGCCGTGAGTTTCTTGATGATGCCAGTAACATCACACCAGAACTGCTGGATTTTGGGGCATTCCCAAAAAATGTGGAGCAAAAAATGTTATTGGTTACGTGTTTAGAGTTACAGAGGAGGTCTAGTGCTAGAATTATTGCTCTCGCTCTAAGGCATGCAGCGATACCTCACATGTGTGATTTGAACACCGTTTACATATGCGGGCGCAGCTTACATGTGCGTTCGCCTCTGTGCGCGAGCTCGCGGGGACAGGGCGCTTTAAAAAAAAAATTGTATTATTTATTTTACCTTTATTTTTTATTTTTACACTTTCGCTTTATTTTTTTTGATCACTTTTATTCTTATTACAAGGAATGTAAACATCCCCTGTAATAGGAATATTGCGTGACAGGTACTCTTTATGGAGAGATATGGGGTCAATAAGACCCCACATCTCTCCTCTAGGCTGGAAAGACTGAGATCAGAAAAAAAAAGGGACCTCGGCCTTTTCAGCTGAGTTCATGGGCATCGTTTACATCACGTGACCCGGACGTGACATCGCGCTCAGACCTCGGAGGCGCATAGAGATGACTGGTGACTATCTGGTCATCAGACATCTCTATGCTCAACTTCCTGGCGGCCCGGGAGCGGGAGAAGCACTGGAGGGCGACGGGGGGGGGGGGGGGGGGGGGG
>BLSH010419482.1:849479-863275 GCA_018402905.1 Glandirana rugosa
CTCGGCATTGTGGGCGAACCCTCACCGTATTAGCACCGAGCCGGTACGGACGCTTGGCCCTTCTTTCTGATCGTGTATTACTATATTGGAACGTCCTGCTTTTATATATATAGAAAAAAAAGAAAAAGTCTCCAAATGATGACGAAATTGGTGAAGTTCTGGCGGGTGGAAAAAAATTTCGCAGGACAATGGCACTCGAGCGCGCGTCTTCGCTTACGTATGCATGCAGGACGGGTGTATACTTTTGCCACAAGTTTGCTGTGTACACTCCATAGCGACGCTAGTAATATCGCTCTCGTTATTACAATCATGATCTAGAGGAGACAGTGAGGTTTGTGTTGCATGACTGAGTAATTGTCATTCAAAGTGTGAGAGCACTGAAAGCTGAAAATTGGTCTGGTTGTTAAGGGGGTTTAAGTGCCCAGTTGTCAAGTGGTTAAAAAATTCTACAGGTTAGCAGTTTGGAGTGACAGAGGAGATCTAGTACTAACATTATTGCTCTCGCTATAATGATCGCAGCGATACCTCACATGTGTCGTTTGAACACCGTTTTCATATGTGGGCAGGACGTACGTATGCATTCGCTTCTGCGCGCGAGCTCACGGTAACAGGACGCTTTAAAAAAAGGTGGGCGGTCTTGAAGTGGTTAAAGCAGTAGTAAACCTCTGAAAAAGAAAAAAAAGATATATATATTTTCGTCCTGCAAGGTTATATCATTATGTGCTAGTCTTTCTTCCCGGTTCGCAGGCATGGCCGAGCCACGATTATGCCACTCCCAAGCGGGTGTTACGGCTCCGTCACAGAACTCTGAGAGCGCATGCATCAGTGACATCACTGGCTGCCAAACAAGTGAATATCTCCTAAACTATGCACATTACATTTACATTTATTAGAAGCTTACCTGTAGGTAAAAAAAACAAAAATCACAAAGCGGAGTTTACTATTACTTTAACCACTTGCCGCCTGCCCACTGTCAAATGACACCGCGTGACCCCGATCTGTGTACAGAGCCAGGGCTCTTTAACCATGTGATCGGCTGTGATCACATGTGATCGGCTGTGATCAATCACAGCCGGTCACATGTAAACAAGGAAGTGCGGGTAATCGGCGCTCCTCGCCTCACACTGAAAGAGCGTGTGGTGAGGAGAGGGATGTAATCAGGGCACTGATCATCAGTGCCCTGATTACCATTAGCGCCACCAGTGCCAGCAATCAGTGCCAGCAGTCAGTTCCCACCAGAGTCAGCAATTAAGGATGGGCTCGAGTTTGTTAGGAACCGAACATGCCCGCCAGGAAGTGAACCCTGCACTGCGCTAATCACAGGCAGTGAGACATTCCCCGGTCGCTGCAGTCGCGAAACGGGGAAATGTCTCATTGCCTGAGTAGTGCAGTGCAGGGTTAACTTCCTGGCGGGCTTGGGCTAGTTTGGTTCCGAACAAACTCGAGCCCATCCTTACCAGCAATCAGTGACCACAAGTGCCACCAGTCAGCGCCCATTAGTGATGCCAGTCAGTGCTGGCTATTATTGCTGCCCATCACTGCTGCAGATCAATGCCCATGAGTGCCACCCATCAATGCCCTGTGCCCACCAGTGCCACCCGTCAGTGCCCACCAGTACCACCTAACAGTGGCCATAAGTGCGGCATATTAGTGCCTCCTCATCAGTGCCATCTAATCAGTGCCCATAAGTGCCGCCTCATCAGCACATAATCAGTGAAGGAGAAAAATTACTTATTTACAAATTTTACTGACTAAACTAAAAAAAATTTAGTAAAAAATTAAAAACCCAGCAGTGATTAAATACCACCAAAAGAAAGCTCTATTTGGGTGATGAAAATGATAATCTCACATGGTTACAATGTAGCATGACCGCGCAAATGTCATTCAAGGTGTGACAGCACTGAAAAATGGCCTAGGCAGGAAGGGGGTGAAAGTGCCCAGTATTGAGGTGGTTAATCATACTATAAAGATTGTACAGTGTGAGGCCAGCTGGTGGAGAACTACAAATCCCAGCAGTGAGCCCACCAATTACTGAAAACCCAGATGGAAGTTTAACCCCTTCTGTAGCTGTTCTGTGTACTGCAGAACACTCCCATCAGGTGAGGACCTGGTACATAGAATTATGACTACCACCTCGCAGTCTGCAGCGACAGTTGCCAGCTAATAAGCATAAAATAGTGACGCAAGGCATGCCACGGTGAGGGAGCGTGGCGTGAGTATAAATGACGTCATTACCTTCTTCGGGGTCTTGCTGACAGCAGCCATAAAGGAGAATCTATTTGGCACCTCTGAGTCATCAGCGGCAACCGCATCTGGCAACGACATAGTGCTGACTGATTAACCACTGTTAATGAAGCGTGAACTGGTAACTGCAGCCGAAGTGCCGGTGTTACAAGGAAGACGACATACAGTTACGTGCTCGCTCCCGCGTGCGTGTCTCAGGCACCTGCCGCAGATCACGCACGCGCAGCTCTGCTTCATTCAGTGGTCCCCGATCTTTGGCAATGCTATGACAGCGGCCTAGATCGAGGCTCCTGGCTGGAACAGAGTTTTTAGGTGTCCGTGTCGGCTATCAGCTGTACACAAGGCCGACTTCCTAATAAAGCTGTCGAGAAGCAATGTTTCCTAACTAGTAAAAGGCCAACTCCAGGCACAATACAAAAAGTAAACCTTACAAATGGCTGCCTCCCCCAAAAAACCTGCCATTTAACCACTTCAGGTTTTACCCCCTTAACCACTTCAGCCCCGGAAGGATTTCACACTTTAGGACCAGAGCCCTTTTTGCGATTCGGCGCTGCGTCGCTTTAACTGACAATTGCGCGGTTGTGCGACGTTGTACCAAAACAAAATTTGCGTCCTTTTTTTCCCACAAATAGAGCTTTCTTTTGGTGGTATTTGTTCACCGCTGCATCATTTCTGATCGCCGCTATAAACAAAAGAAGAGCGACAATTTTGCAAAAAAACCCACATTTCTTACTTTT
Source organism: Glandirana rugosa (assembly GCA_018402905.1). Lineage (NCBI taxonomy): Eukaryota > Metazoa > Chordata > Amphibia > Anura > Ranidae > Glandirana > Glandirana rugosa. Next base: position 852,461 of record BLSH010419482.1, read on the forward strand.
TGCTAAAATACAAATCCCAAAAAAACATTTTTTTCAACGGTTTTGGACGATTTTATATTCTTCCTCAGATTTGTGATTTAAAAAATCGCAATCGGCGTTTATTGATTGGTTTGCGCAAAAGTTGCCGCGTTTACGGATGATGAGAATTCATTTTTGGGGTTTTTATTTATTTTATTTTTTTACAAGTAATGGCGGCGATCTGCAATCTTTAGCGGTACTGCGATATTTCAGCGGACATGTCGGACCATTTTGGCACTTTTTTGGGACCATTGGCATTTATACAGCGATCAGTGCTATAAAAATGCACTGATTACTGTGTAAATGCCATTGGCAGTGAAGGGGTTAACATGCAGGGGGCGCTCTAAGGGTTAACTGTGTTCCCTGGGCGTGTTCTAACTGTATTGGGGCTGCCCTAGCAGGGGAAGGGGAGTGATCACAGCTTCCATGTAGAGGAAGGCTGTGATCACAGCCCTCCCCCCTCACAGAACGGAGATCCGTGTTTACTTACACAGACCTCCGTTCTTTCACTCCGGGGGGGCATCGCAGGTAGCCGGTGGAGATCGAGTCCGCCGCGCCCGCTCCCTAGCCCCCCCGGACACAGTGAGTGCGCGAGCGCGCTTCCGGCGGCGCGCACACGCTCACAGTGCTCGATCTCGCGATATCAAACCACCTTGTCGCCGTCAACCTGCGGTCGGCAAGTGGTTAAAGCGGAGTTCCACCCAAAAGTGGAACTTCCGTTCGTTCAATTCCTCCCTCCCCTCAGGTCACGTAGTCTTGCCACCTCACCCCTTTAAACCCGAACACATATGAGTTACACAGGTTCTGAGGCTAATTAAATGCAGATAAGTCACCAAGTGAGTTTAATTACCAACTTAGCCACAGAACCTGTGTAATTCATATGTGTTCGGGTTTAAAGGGATCAGGTGTCACAATGGGCCCCTTTCGGGGGAGAGAGGATACCTGTCTTTGTCTGGTGTCCTTTTCCCCACATCTGGGCCACTAAGAATGGGCCCGGGCTTGTTCAGAACCAAACGAGCACGCCAGGAAGTGAACCCTGCGCTGCGCTTATCACAGGCAGTGAGATTCCCCGATGCGTGGCTGCAGCAATCGGGAAATGTCAAGCGATTGTAAAGCTTCATTTTTTTTTTCTTTAAAATAACAAATATATCATACTTACCTTCCTCTGTGCACTGGTTTTGTACAGAGTGACCCCGAACCTAGTCTTCTGGGGTCCTCCAGCGGCTCTCCTGGGTCCTCCGCATGGAGTGACCCGTCAGGGATAGCTTCCCTGGGGTCACCTGCGCAGGCGCGCTTCCAGGTCCTGCGGATCGCGCATATTCACACAAACAGCAGGACTCTGCCCTGCCCCCGCGTCACTGGACCTGATTGACAGCAGCGGGAGCCAATGGCTCCCCTGCTATCAATCCAGCCAATGAGGACCCGAGACACCGGCTGGAGCGGATTGCCGCTGGAACGAACGGGCTCAGGTAAGTAAAGGGGGGGCTTTGGGGGGTCACTACTGAGAAAAGGTTTTTCACCTTATTGCCTAGAATGCATTAAGGCGAAAAACCACTAGGCTTTACAACCCCTTTAACTTCCTGGCGGGCTCAGGCACGTTCGGTTTCAAACAAGCCCGAGCCCACCCTTATGGGCCGCTGACGTCAGCAGCCCACTTCCGCCGCCAGGCCAGTGAGAAAGCTCAGCGGCAGCTCACACATGCGCAGTAGGGACCCGGCGTGAAGCCGAAAGGCTCCACTGCCGGGTTCCCTTACCCTCAATGGTGGCAGCAGCACCCGACCAGCCGATCGGAAGATCAATGGGCGGTGCCGACATCGCTAGATTTTTTAGGACAGGTAAGTGTCCTAATGTTAAAAGTCAGCAGCTACTGTTTGTGTAGCTGCTGGCTTTTAATTTTTAAAGGGGCGGCGGACCTCCGCTTTAATGACCAGGCCATTTTTTGCCATACGGCACTGTGTTATTTTAGCTACAACAATTTGTACCCAAATAAAATTCACATCCTTTTTCCCACAAATAGAGCTTTCTTTTGGTGGTATTTGCTCACCTCTGTTTTTATTTTTTTGCGCTAAAAACAAAAAAAGACCGTCAATTTTGAAAAAAAAAAACAATATTTTTTATTTTCTGCTATTTATAAAACACACTTTACCAATTTAGGCCAATATGTATTCTGCTACATATTTTTGGTAAAAAAAAAAAAAACAATAAGCAGGGCTTTTTTTCAGCAGGAACGCGGGGGAACGCACTGCCGGCACCTTCAGCACTGAATGCATGTAATGGAAAAGGTGCTGGAGGGTCCATTGATGTTTAAGGGGGATCTATTTTTGCGAGGGGGTCTATTGTGTTTGGGGGGGCGATCTAATGTTGCTGGGGGGCTGGGTCTTATGTTACGGAGGGTGGGTCAATTGTTGTTGTGAGGGATCCACTGTTGAGGGAGGGGTCTATTGTTGCTGGCTGCTTGGATTCTATTGATGGAGGCTGTTAGGAGTCTATTGTTGCTGTAGTGAAGGGATATGCAATTAGCAGACCTCCAGCTGTTGCAGAACTACAAGTCACATGATTCATAGCAAGACTCTGACAGCCACAAGCATGACACCCAGAGGCAGAGGCACGATGGGACTTGTCGTTTTGCAACAGCTGGAGGTCCGCTAATTGCATATCCCTGTGTGTAATGGATCTCTTGTTGCTGGGGGATGTCTATTGTTGCTGGCCCCAGGGGATCTATTTTTTTGCCTTTCTTGTTATCAATAACAAATTCTATACAAATTATTTAGCACCACAAAATGATACTTGGTTTTGTATTCTCTAAAAGGGGTGGTATTGGGAGGGGGATAGGGGCTGGAACCAAGGAACAGTGCTCGAAGGTGGATGGGGGTGTTAGCATGGGGTGACTCGGAAAGGGGGGTTCCTGCACCTATTCTATGAGAAAGAAAGCCCTGCCAATATGCGTATATTGATTGGTTTGCGCAGAAGTTATAGCGTCTACAAAATAGGAGATAGATTTATGGCATTTTTGATCAGTGATTTTTAGCGGGACTGCGACATTGCTCAAACAGATTGGACACCTAACTGACATTTTTGACACTTTTTTGAGAACCAGTGACATTATTACAGTGATCAGGTGCTAAAAATATGCACTGACATTGTACTAATGACACTGGCAGGGAATGGGGTTAACATCAGGGGCTATCAAGGGGTTAACCGTGTTCCCTGAGTGTGTTTACTAACTGTATGGGGGATGTCCTGTTTACCATTATCATTGAAAGTGAAAGTAAAGAAAATCACAAATTTTGGGTTTCGGGGGGGATGGTACCTGTCTTTGACAGGTGTCCTTTTCCCCACATCCAGGAGCCCGGGCCACGGCTCCCTCCTCCTCCTCCGCTGGGCCAGTGAGAAAGCGCAGCAGCGGCTCACGCATGCGCAGTAGGGGCCCGGCCATGCAGCCGAAAGGCTACACTTCCAGGTTCCCTTACCTTCAATGGTGGCGGCAGCACTCGACCAGCCGATCCCAAGATCAGTGGGCGGTGCCGACATCGCTGGACTCCAGGACAGGTAAGTGTCCTAATGTTTTAAATTTTTAAAGGGGCGGCGGCAGGCGGAGTACCTCCGCTTTAAGTCTCCTGCATTAATGTTTCTTACCTGCATGTCTGCACTGTACACAACAGTTTCAGCAATGCTGAGATGAATGAACTCCTGCATGTGATGTTGTCTCCACCTAGCCAATCAAAACAACCAAAGATTGATACCCAAAAGAAGTCCCACCAAAAATGTCAGCAGCCAGCAGAGAGCTTCAGGACAATGCAGTGCTATAGTGAAGATAAGTATAGTTCCGCTTTAACCACTTAAGCCCCGGAGCCCTTTTTTATACTTGTTGTTTACAAGTTAAAATCTTTTTTTTTTGCTAGAAAATCACTTAGAACCCCCAAACATTATATATATTTTTTTCAAAAACCCTAGAAAATAAAATGGCGATCGTTGCAATACTTTTTGTCACACTGTATTTGTGCAGCGGTCTTTCGAGCGCAAATTTTTTGGAAAAAATTCACCTTTCTGAGTTAAAAAATAAGACAATAGTAAAGATAGCCAATTTTTTTGCATATTGTGAAAGAGGATGTTACGCCAAGTAAATAGATACCATACATGTTATGGTTGAAAATTGCGCACACTTGTGGAATTGCGACAAACTCCGGTACTTAAAAATCTCCATAGGCGACACTTTAAAATTTTTTAACAGTTACCAGGTTAGAAGTCCAGAGGAGGTCTTTTGCTAGAATTATTGCTCAGACTCTAACGATTGCGGCAATACTTCACATGTGTGTCTTGGACACCGTTTTCATCCCTCCTTTACACTTCAGAGTATTCAGATCGCCAAAAACGGCGATTCTGAATACTGTCATTTTTTTAAAACCGGCGCCGTTAGCCGCCGGGTAAACCGGAAGTGACCTTCTGACATCGCTTCCGGAAATGTATGAAGGAGTCTCGATCGAAGCTGATTCCGGCTTCCACATGGACTCCAGTCAGTGGCCAGACGTGTCCGATCGGAGCTCCGGTCTCCCGGTGGGACGGGAGGCCGGAGAAGAGCGGCCGACGGTGGCGGGGGGGTGGCCCATCCCACTGCCTGGGATAACGACGGAGCGGCTTCCAAGCCAGATCGGCCGTTATCACCGGATAGCCATCCGTCTGCCCTAAACAAACAGTACTGGAGTATAGCCTGCAGCTGCAGACTATACCCTGATACTTCCACTTAAAGCTGCCGCCGTTTATAAAGGGTGATTCCCTTTAAGTGGTTAACTGTTTCCCAAAACACATTGAAAGCATGCTATGAATGATAACTGTCATAAGTACGCCCATGTGAATGAAGCCTAAATAATATAACAACCTTCTGTGAATGATGCCCAAGTAATACAGCAACCTTCTGTGAATGAAGCCTAACTAATATAACAACCTTCTGTGAATGAGGCCTAAGTAATGCATCACCCTTTTGTGAACGATGCCTAAGTAATACAGTGTCCTTCTGTAAATGAGCCCTACGTAATACAACAACCGTCTGTAAATGAGGTTTAAAGTGTTTGTTACCCCAACATTTCATATTCTTGATATGTGCCTGCTGTATTTTGTTCTCTTTGTATTGCTTCCTTTATGTGAAATCCCTGGTATTCCTGCCACTCCCCTATTAAAAATTGATCACACTAAGCTGGAGAGCACATCGTGGTCATTTCTCCAGCTATGATGGGAACACCTGCTCTCCTCCAATGATCAGACTGGTCCTGCCACACTCGGTCATTGGGAAGCTCAGTGTGCTGCTGTTTCTCCTCCCCCCCAGCTCTTATGCAGCTGAGAACAGAGGGAATGTAATCACTTATAAAAAAGGGGGGAGGTGGCTTGACGGGAAACACGAGCGGACGTGCTTTATGAGAGCTCCGTGGACATCCACCGAAATCCACCCGAATCCTAGCCTTAGAGACATTGGTGAGAAGCATCCTGCACCTGATACCCCTCACCACACACCCTCCTGCAGTACAGACCGAAAATCGAGCGGCGGAGAGGCCCGCTCCCGCGGCGGCGCTAGGCCTCAAAGCCATCCAGGCCTCCCGGCTCTCAGCCGCCTACTCGGCAGACCATCCACACATTTCCACAGGTCACTCACCTAGACAAGCACCCAGGGGACGTACCTGGAGATTCTGCCCAGCGCTCGGATCTCCTGGGAGTACTCGCCCGACCGGAGCTAAAATCTAGTCCGCGGCTTTAATTGCGGCCTAGCGCGGCCGCCATCTTGGGACTCCCAGCCGCTCCATTACAGCCGAAATTATCTTGAGGGGGGTTTTGACTCCAACCCAATACAGCATCTGGCACATAGAATTCCCCCCACAGTGATCTGGGGGGTGGGTTATAGACTACAATACTCCCTCCAAGCCGGAGCTCTGAGGCCTACTAACTGCGGCCATATTGGCACACCCAGTACGGCAGCCATCTTGCTACTCCTAGCCACAAGGCCTGCATTAACAGCAATCACCTTGGTACACCATTACTTTCAGATTCTTATAAAAGACCACTGCGGGAGGAGGCGTGGCCTGATCAATATACAAATCAACAACTTGAGAAATCTCTTTTTTTTTTCTTCACAATAATCGCAGCGGACATTTGTTGCAATTCTACAGAACACCTATATTTTTGTGAGCCCTTACTAAGGAGCCGCGATTTTACTATTTTAGAGATGCCACCATATTCCCCCCCCCCCTTCTCTGAGTATCGAGATGGCTGCCTAAAACAGGGGCCTATACAGAGGGGGTCTTCTATTTTGTTTTAAAGAGACACCGCAAGATATAACTATAACTACCATACAAGATGGGTACTGCCTCACGTCCTTCCTCAACCACCAGATCTCGCTCCCCCCACGAGCCCAATGGAGGACTGAGCCAAAGCATTCCGGCTATGTTTCAGACACAGAGGAACAACATGATGTCAACCCAGAACCCCCTGCCACCATCACAACCTGCAACAACCCAGGGGTCCCGTCCTCAACCACCACCCAGTAACAGTGACATTGTTCTGTCACCCCAGCAACAACCAAGCCTAAACGACCAAAGATCAGTAGCTGCAGATATTAAGGAGACACTAACAGCTGCAATATCAGAGCTCAGACTCGTTATCCAAACCATCGCGGGCAGACTACACGAGGTTGAAAAGGTGACCACACAACATTCAACAGTTGTCCGCCAAACTGCCCAACAGATAGACACACACACCTTGCAACTCAGAGAACTCAGCCGCCATTTAGAAGACCTGGATAACCGTGGCAGGAGACACAACTTGAGACTTAGAGGTCTCCCTGAGACAATAGATGCCGACCAACTTCAAGCCACAGTAACGGGCATCTTCAATGGTCTGCTAGACAGACCCCCCAGCACACCTATCCACATGGAGAGAATTCATAGAGCCTTGCATCCGAAAGGTAATGATTCTGACCCACCCAGAGGCATAATCTGCCATATTATTGACTTCAAACTGAAGGAAGATATCTTGCGTAAAACCCGAAACAAAACACGCCTTCATTTCCAGGAAACTGAAATTCACCTATTTCAAGATCTCTCCAATATCACACTTCAACATCGCAGAGCATTACGTCCATTGCTTGCAACCCTCCAGGAGAGACAAATACAATATCGTTGGAAATTCCCACTTGCTCTTTCAGCCTCCAATCAAGGCAGACATGCTCTCCTTAGAGTACCAGAAGATCTATCTTCTTTCTTCGAAATCTTGAACATCCCACCAGTCGAGGTACCAGAATGGTACGCAGACTTTCGCATGAAACATAGCCAACGCAAGCATACCTCCATGGATGCACAAGAGCAGGGGAACCGTAGATGACGTTCACCTTCTGATCAACGCACTCACCCTCCTGGTACCGGTCAACATAACCCTATCAGCCCCACCAAATCCCCTCGCACCAGGAGAGCTAGAAGGTACTATTAACACTTTTGGAAAATGCCTGATGTCAGTTGAGTATTTCTTACATAGTTTTTCTTCTTGATCTTTATCCCCCCCCCCCCCCCTTCTATGGACAGAATCTAATCTGATCATGGACTAAGATCCGTCCCCCATCGTCCCTAAGTCATCATAGTGCATTAATTGGTGACTAACCCTGCAAGACCGGAAGCCTGTGGCCACTATAGCTATTTCTTTTTTCTACTCTCCTCTCAAGGTTTTGCCCTAGAGGTCCACGAACTACGATGATAGACTGTAAGCAAACAAGGCCACAATGGACCTACATCCACATCCAATTATGACCACTACAGCTCAGACATGTAGGCTTAGATAGACTATTAGCCCAATTGAACTCTATTGTCTCCCAGATGGCAACTTCGGTTCGTAGCTAACATACAGAGGGTTTGCTTGTAATTAGCTTTTTCTAAATACAAGCATACCTTTGTATCTCAGGAATACTTCATCCATGATACTCTCCCAGACGAAATGCGATACTTCCCAAATCTAATGTTATTGCACTGCTGTTGTTGTTGTTTACTGGTTTTATAGGTAATACCGACTTAGGAGCATGGAAACCCCCTAAGACTGGAATCAGACTACAATACGGAAATGCTCTCCGCATACCCAGCATTTCTCTTATACTGTCCAACCTAACAGCCCCAAAATGCTATAGCATTCTATGGTCTCTACAAGTACCAGTTCTATCTATCCCAAGACCCCCTCTGGTAACCACGCTCCATACGGTAATAAAAACGTTTTTTCCTAGTGTTTGTTACTTTTCAGTAATTTATGTTTCTCATTTTAGTGTACGGTGTTCTAATTTCCTGATCTACATAATTCTTCTTTGACGTTGGATCCACCCCACAACAGTGAGTACTTTTTGCATACACAATTTGACTCCCAAACAACTTGCCCCGTTGTTTTAACCACTGACCCTTGTTGGACTCCCCCCTAGAGTAGGGGGAGAATTTACCACCAGGACTAAATTGTGTTACACGATTTAGTCTCTGACACTTTCACTATACTCGTATATACTTATCCTGGGTACTACAAATACCCAACCTATCTAACAGACTCACCCCACTTCGACATATGCCTATTACGATAAGCCACAAATCCTCATCCTCCTCACCCACTAACATCATTAACATGGCCACACTAAAAATCATCTCTTTAAATGCGAAAGGTTTGAATCTACCAGAGAAAAGAACCCAAACGCTAACTTATATGCATAAAAACAGGGCTTACATAGTCTTTCTACAGGAGATGCATTTTAACCACTTCCATACCGAGCCTGTTTTTTGGGTTCTGTGTTACGAGTTAAAAACAGATATTTTTGCTATAAAATTACTTAGAACCCCCAAACATTATATATTTTTTTTCTAACACCCTAGAGAATAACATGGCGGTCATTGCAAAGTTTTGTCACACCGTATTTGCGCAGCGGTCTTCCAAGCATGCATTTTTTTGAATAAATTCAGTTTTTTTAGTTAAAAAATAAGAAAACAGTAAAGTTAGGTCAATTTTTTCCATATTGTGAAAGATAATGTTACGCCGAGTAAAATGATACCCAACATGTTATGCTTCAAAATTGCGTCCGCTCGCGGAATGGAGACAAACTTTGCAACTTAAAAATCTCTATTGGCGACGTTTAAAAAAAAATATACAGGTTAGCAGTTTTGCGTTACAAAGGAGGTCTAGTGCTAGAATTATTGCTCTCCCTCTAACGATTGCGGAGATACCTCACATGTGTGGTTTGAACACCGTTTTCATATGTGGGCGGGACTTACGTATGCGTTCGCTTCTGCGCGCGAGCTCGGTGGGACGGAGCACTTCAAATTTTTTTTTTTTTTTAATTATTTATTTTACTTTTTACTTTTTATTTTAACACTGTTCTTTTTTTTAAAAAAATTATCACTTTTATTCCTATTACAAGAAATGTAAACATTCCTTGTAATAGAAAAAAGAATGACAGGTCCTCTTAAATATGAGATCTGGGGTCAAAAAGCCCTCAGATCTCATATTTACACTTTTTTTACACATTTACAAAAAAATGACAGCCCAAAAAAAAAAAAATGGGCCCTTTAAGACCATTGGGCGGAACTAACTTCTGACGTAATTTCCGCCCTGCCGTACTATGGTGCCGAGTGAGCGGCTTCAGCCGCTCAGTCGGATCCCGGACACTGGGGGGAGGAATCGGATCATCTCCACTGCTGCCGGCAGGTCCTGTAAGTGGAGGAGATGACCGGAAAGCGGCGGGAGGGGGGGGGGCACCTCTCCTGCCGCTGATAAAAGTGATCTTGCGGCAAATCTGCCGCTAAAACCACTTTTTTCAGACGCAGAATCGTCTGAAGAAAAAAACGGTATCTGACAGGCACCATTCAGATATCACTTCTCAAAGGCAGGACGTCATAGTGCGTCCACCCTTAGGGAAGTGGTTAAAGAGGATGCGATCCCAAAAATGTACAACTATAAATATCCCAAGGCCTTTCACGCACCTAACCCAGCCACTAAATCTAAAGGGGTATCGATCCTTCTGGCAAAAAATTGCCCCATCCAAGTAGACCAAATTAAAGCGGAATCAGGTAACACACTAGCACCGCAGCCGCCATTGGGCCACAGCTGGGTGTCTGGTCTGGTCCTGTACCTTTAAGGAGGGTTGGGCTCCTCCAGTCACCTGTCCTTCATCTATCCATTTAATTGTATGTGCTTCCACTGTGAAGCCTGTTATACAGAGTTAGGTCTGCAGTACACAGGGAGTCTTGTCGGGGCCTGCTGCTTACGCATACACTTGCAAATGTGTGTAACCAATCCCCTGCCTTTTAAACGCTACTGTTAGACAGGTGAATTCGGTTGGTTGTAGACTGGTCAGTAAGTTGAGCTTGGATTTCTCTGTTTTTGGTCTGTATCTGCCTTTCCATAGCTCCTTGCTGCAATGGCCAGTTATAGGTGGGGGACAGTGACCTTGTTTTGTATTGTAATCACTTTAGGTAGCACACTAGCACCGCAGCCGCCATTGGGCCACGGCTGGGTGTCTGGTCTGGTCCTGTACCTTTAAGGAGGGTTGGGCTCCTCCAGTCACCTGTCCTTCATCTATCCATTAAATTGTATGTGCTTCCACTGTGAAGCCTCTTATACAGATTTAGGTCTGCAGTACACAGGGAGCCTTGTCGGGGGCCTGCAGCTTACGCATACACTTGCAAATGTGTGTAACCAATCCCCTGCCTTTTAAACGCTACTGTTAGACAGGTGAATTCGGTTGGTGGCAGACTGGTCAGTAAGTTGAGCTTGGATTTCTCTGTTTTTGGTCCAAAT
>BLSH010419509.1:21204-56116 GCA_018402905.1 Glandirana rugosa
GGGGAGTTGATTTTAAAATAGAGCTTGGAACCCTGAGAAGATTGTCTTTTTTCCCTCCTCAGGGAGTGGATCAGTGAGCTGAAAGGAGGAGGGGGCTGCTTGCCCCGGCGCCCCTGGAATGGGATGCTGAATTACTTTACAAGGGGCTGCACCTATGGACTGAACTTGTTCTAGGATTCTGTGTTGGAGCTTCTGTTCTGTGTCAAATCTACTTCCTGGTCCCCAGCCATGAACCTATGGACTGTTCCAGTCTAGCTACACCTATTCTAAAAAACGATCTCATGGTTTCCAGCTGTGATTGAAAGAGGGAATAAGGCCTGGAGCTGGTGGAGGGGCAATATAGGTGGAAGGCCAGACATGCCTGGGTTGGCAGGATAGGATGGAGAAAAGCATGGGTTAAATAATTTAGTTGTTGTTCAAAGCCAAGGGTCCCATTTGATTGGATAAAGGAAGAATGGGGCAGAGTGGAGCCTGTGGAGGAGTATGGGGGTGGTACTAGTTCCCTAAAAACAATTGGAGCTTGGACAGTGTGGAACTATTCTTCCGACCTCCCTAAAGCAATAATTTGATAGATTTTTTTCTTTCGTTCAGTAGTTGCATTCAATGTCATTATCATTGACAGGGACTTGATTTAAATGGATTTGCTTTGGGGCTATTATGTGTTGGGGGATTACTTTACCAGGAATGTTGTAGCAGTTGGCAGGGGTCTCAGGGTCTTGGAAGGCAGTGATGGTTAAAAGTTTGGAGAAGGAGGGATGGGGCCCATCTCCGGTATGGGTGTACCTACCCTGGTAAATTTAAGCCAGTAATGGTTTAATGAGTCATTTGGCTGTATCATGGGTATCTTAATAGTAATAGGCCTTGAGCTGGTGTAGTTGTGGCTGAGGGACTTGAAGTCTATTTTGATGGTGAATACAGCCAGTCGGTAGAATACAAGTTGCCTTCTAAGATCCTAGACTTTAATCATTTTAATTTCTGTACTGGGATTGGGTTATTAATGTTCAGATATGTAAAATGAAGGATAAAGATATATTTTGGTAATAAAGTTGTATTTTATCGGTTTAATAAAATGGCTGTTATGGCCTTTAAAACCCATAAAAGAAAGCTGTTGTCGTCTGTTGTTTATGGGGGGTTATAAGGATAGGGCTGGGGTAAAAGGAAAAAGCAGCCATAATATCTGCAAATACCTAAGTCATGTGCTGCTGATGTTTAGAGAGAGGGAAGTGTGCTCTGCAGAATTGTGCTTGAGCGCTTTGGAATATCCCACATCACCTTGTTAATCCTTTCCCAAGTTTCTAATAGCAAAAACATACAAAAGACAAACCCCCTGGACTGTTCAATGAGCCAGAGTGAATGGGCTGTTGCTGTGTGCCAGGCTGCCTCTACACTGAGTTGGGAAAGAACCAGTTAAAGCTAAAGCAGCCCCTGCGGGGGTAATGCTACATACACATGAAACACTGGCTTGACTGAGACAAGAGCCTCCTGCAGTTTTGGAAGAGATCGATTATTACTACGCAAAATACAGAATATTAAGTGGTTGGCTTCTGTTTTCTTGTGAATTCTGCAGCCACGGCAGCTTGATAATTCTGTTGCCTCTAAATAGCAGGGGTGTCTGGGCTCAGTCAAGCTAATGTTTTATATACAAGTAAGGTAGCAGAGGAAGCACAGACAGTGCAACAATATCATGTGGAGGGCTGCAGAATTGAAAAGTGGCTGTGCCTTCAGTGATGGCTGTAAATTCTCCTTAAGAATGTCCATCATTTTGTATTCAGCCTGGGAAAGAGCTACAGACAGCCCTGACAGAAAGAAAAATGTCATTTTATTTCCCCACCTCCAACATTGGAATGGGGGCAAGTGTGATTTACACTATATTGTCAAAAGTATTGGGATGCCTGAATTTACACACAAGCTTTAATCTCAGCTCTAATTCATCTTAAAGGTGTTCTATTGGGTTGAGGTCAGGACTCTGTGCAGGCCAGTCAAGTTCCTCCCCCTCAAACTCGCTCATCCATGTCTTTATGGACCTTGCTTTGTGCACTAGTGCGCAGTCATGTTGGAACAGAAAGGGGACATCCCCGAACTCTAACCACATATTTGGGAGCATAAAATTGTTCAAAATGTCTTGGTATACCGACGCCTTAAGAGTTCCCTTCACTAGAACTAAGAGGCCAAGTCCAACCCCTGAAAAACAACCCCACACCATAATCCCCCCTCCACCAAATGATTTGGACCAGTGCACAAAGCAAGGTCCATAAAGACATGGATGATCGAATTTGGGGTGGAGGAACATGACTGTCCTGACCACATCCCAACAGAACAGCTTTGGGATGAATTAGAACGGAGACTACGAGCCAAGCCTTCTCATCAATCATCAGTGCTTGATCTCACAAATGTACTTCTGGAAGAATGGTCAAACATTTCCATAGACACTCCTAAACCTTGTGGACAGCCTTCCCAGAAGAGTTGAAGCTGTTATAGCTGCTAAGGGTGTGCCAAATCAATACTGAACCCTACTAAGACTGGAATGCCATTAAAGTTCATGTGCGTGTAAAGGCAGGCGCCCCAATACTTTTGGTAACATAGTCTAAACTGAGTCCCCTGTGGGATTCAAAAATCACTCTATACTTTTGGCAATACTTTTTGTAGCCATGGCTCAGATCCTCAGAGGCTCAATGGTGACCTCCAGAGCCAGGGACAGCTGACATCCATCTTTACAGAGTGGGTTACTAGGCATGGTGGGTGCAGATAGAAGAATTGAGTTGGGCACCAGACACTTTGATGATGCAGAACAAAAGAGATTTATTTTCTCTTAAAGAGCTGGGGAGAGAGGGTTAGGGCCATGACACCCTTTGGGTGAGTGCAAAGGCACTCAGCAGACTCTGAGATTTAGAAATAAGGTAGTTGTATAGGCCTTCACACTGAACTGTGCCTGACGAGAGATATTTACTTTGGTACTGAACTTGTACTTTTGACTTCAACACAGATCGATACACATACCAGACTTCGTATCCCCGTTGTGTAGACCTGCCTCCATGTCACAGCCTCCCGCTGCAGCTTCATGAACTTGAACTTACAGTCTCTTAACAAGAATCCTTGGACTCCCACTGCCATTGGGTCCCTTTAACTTCACACAGCCAAACGCTGTACATTCCGAGTGTTCCCTCGCTGACTTGCTGGGCTCCTTACTCTGCTCTTCAGCCCAACTGCTGAACTCTCTTGTAAGCATCACCCCTACTATCCTGCTAGGTTCCTAGCTTGACTTCCGCTGAGACTTTCCCAACTTCTCCACCATCCCGGTTATTGAAAAAGGCTGCTCTAGTACTCTCTCAGACTCTGAATTCTGGCTCCTGATAACAGGAGCGTTGTCCCTTAAGGGCGACAGTTTCCCCTTTAACTCTGATCCTGGTTCACACTTTGCCTCTGGCGACAGGAATGGTTGTCCCCCGTTAGCAACTCTGTCACTGCGACAAAGTGGGGTTCTCCAGCCGGCACAACCCGTGCAACTTGGTTAGGCTTCCGACATGAAGCACCAACACCGCGCTGCTGCTTCTTGTCCTGGGTAAGCCTCAGACTGTCTAGCCACCAGGCGCTCCCGGATAGGCCCCAGGCTTCTCACACGTCCACCCAGACAGCCATCCAGGTGACACAGAACCCTGATCACCAGGCTCTCCCAGCAGGCCATGGAGCCCAAGAAAACTCCTGCCAATTGGCTAGAGCAGGGATATGCAATTAGCGGACCTCCAGATGTTGCAGAACTACAAATCCCATGAGGCATAGCAAGACTCTGACAGCCACAAGCATGAAACCCAGAAGCAGAGGCATGATGGGACTTGTAGTTTTGCAACAGCTGGAGGTCCGCTAATTGCATATCCCTGGGCTAGAGCAACCTATCCATTCATATGCACCTTATCATTCCAATGCCATAAGTAGCAGTGCCATCCAGAGGCAGAGAAGAGAGGTGCATCAAACTCAGAGATAGGAAAAGAATCAGGAGATTCCCTAACAATTGGCCAGGCAAGTTACCACCTAGCAAACTAGATTTGACAGCATCCCTGTTCAAGACCAGGGTGCTACATTTTTATTTAAGTTTCCCTAGTTCGGACTCCAACAGCAATAACAATCTGACAGCGTATAGTACTAAACAGTGTTTAAAAGTCAGTAAACACATCTCTTGTTTGTTAGCGTACATTTGCAAGAGTGATATCTATTATAGGTTGTAACCCTTCTTTACCATGTCTAAAACTAAAAGAAAAAAAATTCAGGGCATGTATGATCTTTTTCTATATAGCAAAGGGAACAATCAGTACTTCATCCTGAAGAGATTTTTTATGACTGAGAATCTCTGCATGCAGTAACAAGCCCTTATGACATTCAGAAGTTCTCATTAATTTGTCTCAGCCTCTACATGGCACAGTATTCACAAGAAATGCCTTAATCTGTTGTATCACCTGCTGCTTTTATGCCTTGTATGGTGACCCTGAGGAGAAGTCACCAATTCTTAAAGAAATGTTTCTCTCCAGAGCTTGTTTTTTAAATGCTCTAATCTGAAAATATCCTAACTTCTACATTTATATTGGGCATTGTTACTAGGTGCTCTTTTATGTCATGTGCAACATAAAAAATATGATAGAACATGTTCTATAAATATCCTTCTTTTGGCCTACATCACTCAAGCAACAATCCTTTTATTCTCTACTGTTAATGCATCCTTGAAAAGGACATGTCCTATTACCTACATCATCAACTCATCCAGCATACTCAATGAAATCTTCTGAGTCAACCTAACACACAGGAACAAGAGAAAATTAACAGATTTTCACATCCAAGGGACCTCCATTACTGGCTATTGTATTCAGGCAGCTTTGTCTGTCTGAATGAC
Source organism: Glandirana rugosa (assembly GCA_018402905.1). Classification (NCBI taxonomy): domain Eukaryota; kingdom Metazoa; phylum Chordata; class Amphibia; order Anura; family Ranidae; genus Glandirana; species Glandirana rugosa. Next base: position 26,084 of record BLSH010419509.1, read on the forward strand.
TGAACAGTGACTGCATCTGATAGGACGCAGTCACTGTTTGACCGATAATTTTCTACCTGGCTCAGTTGATCTTTCAGATGGTGCTTGCTGGTTTACCTGTGGCTCGAATTTTGGCCAGTTCAACAGAAATCAAAAATTTGAGGCATGTATTGCCAGTTTTATGCTGGGTTCACACTGGAGAACACAGCGGCTCCCAGCAGGAGTCCGGTGCATCTCCATTCACCGTTCCAGGTACGATTTCAGCTCGAATTTTGGGCTGAATTCGAACCTGAAAGAGATCAAAAGACGAACAGGACTCCTGTGCAATTCACATCGGAGATGTGTGAACCGACCGGTCACAGTCTCCTGAATAGGTGTGAGCCCAGCCTTAGTCGATAGTGCTCTGTTTAACCACCTCAATACTAGGCACTTTCACCCCCTTCCTGCCCAGGCTATTTTTTAGCTTTCAGCACTATTGCATTTTGAATGACACTTGCGTGGTCATGCAACACTGTACCCAAATATTTTTTTTTTTTATCTTTTTCTTCACACAAAGAGAGCTTAATTTTGGTGGTATTTAATCACTGCTGGGTTTTTTATTTAAAAAAAAAAAAAAAAAAAAAAAAGACCGAAAATTTTGAAAAAAAACAAGTTTTTCTTATTTTCTGTCAGTAAATTCTGTAAATAAGTAATTTTTCTCCTTCACTGATGTGCACTGCTGAGGCTGCACTAATAGGCTACACTGATGGGCACTGATGAGGTGGCACTTATGGGCACTGATGAGGAGGCATTTATGGGCACTGGTTAGGGGACACTGAAGAGGCGCTAATATGCCACACTGATGGGCATGATAGGTGGCACTGGTGGGCACTGATAGGCGGCAGTGGTGGGCACTGATGAGCAGCACTGGTGGTCACTGATATGTGGCATGGATAGGCAGCACTGATGGACACTGATGTGTGATGCTGGTGGGCACTGAAGGGCAGCACTGATGGGCAGCACTGATGAGCAGGCACTGATGGGAAGCATTGATGGGCATCACTTATGGGCACTGATTAGTGCCACTTAAGGGCACTGATTGGTGGTGCTTATGGGCACTGATTGGTGGCACTAATATACACTGGTTGGTGGCACTGCTGGCACTGCTAGGGCTTTTCAGATTACATGCCCAGGTCTTCAGTGAGGGGAGATGCCGCTGTTCGGCACTCCTCACCACACACTTTGTCAGTGTGAGACGAGGAGAGCCAATTAACGGCACTTCCTTGCTTACATGTGACCGGCTGTGATGGACACAGCCAATCACATGTCTAAAGAGCCGCGGCTCTTTACACAGATTGGGGTCGTGCTGTGTCCTAGCAACACAGTGCAGCCACGATCACCAGGCTGCGCACTTCTGCGGGCCCACAATAGCGCGCTTTCTGGGCGACATCATATGACTTCTTACAAGAATGAGAACCACACCGTCCTGCCGTCATTTGAGGGTGGGCAGGTGCCAAGCGGTTAAAGTGGACTTTTCCACCCATTTGCTGCATGCTGATATGATATAATCTACCATTCATTGGTTTCTTTGAGGCACTGGTGATGTAACTAGGGACTTACAGATGCATCCTGGGAAGTTCCTGTCACATGTTCCCGGAGACAAACCAAGAGGTCTAACCAGAGTTACAGGAAGTAAAAGGAGATAGATTAAAGGAGAAGTCCAGCCAAAGCACGTTTGGTTGTACTTCTGTGGATCACAGGAGTGCAGTTCGTTTTGCACTCCTGTGACCCATTTTCAGCAGAGAGCGGGCTGAAGTCCACTCTCTGCTGTCACAGAAATCAGTCCAGGCATTGCGTCATTGCGACAATAAATTCTGGATCCGCCAGGGGCAGGGCTGGCCATCTCAGTCTCTCAGAGGCTCGCTGAGAGGCTGAGCCGGGTGTCAGTCCAGGCACCTGGGCGGATCCAGAATTTATTGTCGCAATGGGGCGGTGCCTGGACTGATTTCTGTGACGTCAGCAGAGAGCGGGACTTCAGCTTGGCGGTGTTCGATCGCACGGTTTGCAGTGCAGAGGCACCGGGGGACAGGTGCAGCATCCACCAAGGTAAGTGTGATTCCTTAAAAAAAACCCTTTACTTCTCTTTTCATCTGCCTTTACTAAAATTGACTCCCATGAGAAGAATGGGAAGGAAAAGAAAAATAGGATTAGCAAAGAATAAAAAGCCTACAATTATCTATGAATATATTTGTAGATTGTCATTACTAAACATTTGTAATAGTGCCTTAGTTGTAACTTTAGCGCTAACCCCAAAAAAGCCGCTGGTTAAGATGGGTCCTCTGTTTTCTGCCACGACTTTTCAGAGGCCTCAGCCCTTCTGACACCAGGTTAATGGAGGAGAAGAGCAAACAAAACAAAGAAATTCCTTAACACTCAGTACTAAGCCTATCTTGAGTGAAGTATCAAGGCTATATATAGGTAAAAGTAAACTTGTATATTGTTATTATTTGGAAAGGTGTTTGATAAGGAAAATGTAAACCAATTATTTTGGTTACACAATCCAGCACACTGAGCAGTTAACAGAAAAGTGGGGGTGAGGGCATAAATGGTGTAATGGCCCCAAGTCAGCATAAGCAGTAGCAGTGCCACCCAGAGTACCCAACAGGCAGTGAGAAGGTCTTATCTAACAATACCAAAGCTATACTGCCTGCATGTCCTAATGATGGCTGTGCTATGCCTAGGCTGTTTGGATGAACACGGACATCGTTAAACAGCATTAACAATGTAAGAAAGAGAAAAAAAAGAAGAGGATGTTAAACTTAATAAAAAGGGCAGTCTTCTAAGGTGGACTTTCTGCCGGCTAACACAGGTGCCCTTAGATGATGGGTGGTGCACGAGAGGCAGTCTTTATATTCTGCAGGCAGTGGGAGATGTAGCTTAAAGTAGAACTATATGCAAAACTTTTTCTCATTTTGAATAGAGAAAGGGAGGGTTATAACCCCTGTCAGATTTTTTTTGCCATCTGTGCCCTATTGCTGAGATTTACCTTCACTCCCTGTCCTATAGCCAAACAGGAAGTAAGAGGAAATCCTTGTAAATTAAAGGAATTCCTTGGGGACCCCCAGGTCACCAGAACTAGTGTACCCATTGGAAGATTTCCACTCTATTACCTTTCTGGGGAATACCCAAATTTGGCTAAAACTTTCACTTTCAATGATAATGGTAAACAGGACCAATAGAGAGGGTGAATCTCCTAAAAACTGATAGGTGTTTTAATCCCTCTCCCCTCTATCCAAAACTAAAAAAAAGGTTTTGCCTTTAGTTATACTTTAAACAAGGCAAGGTGGAACACTCGTAAGCCAAGTAGTATAACTGCACCTTGAAATTGCAATAACGAGACAAGATGTAAATTCAAGTCAAGTGTAAGAATATCAGCTGGTAGTATCTGAATATGAGGGGAATGCTAACGGTATCCTACCCTCAGCCGGTCTGTCAGACATTAGTGAAACAGATGGGCTGGCACCCCGCTCACCAACTCCTCATTGAGGCTAAACCGTGTTGTGGTGGAAGGGGCCCCCTCTTAACCTGATCCTAGGATGACTGACTGACAGTTCAGCTGGTCTGGCAGATATGCTGGTCTCTCAGGAATAACAGTTCACCTGGTCTCTCGGCAGCAGCCTCACAACATGAACTGAACACATGGCCATTCCAACCCATGCCCTTTCACTTGCAGGCCTACTCCCAGGCTCTCTCTCGAAAGGCTCATTCCAACAGGTCTGGAATGGTCAGATCCTACAGAGCCAAGAGCGTGGGCTTTTCTCAGGCAAATAATATAAAGCACCCCTGGCACCTCCTGCCACACACATTTGTAGTTTAGTAAGACAGGCATTTCATTAAATAGCTACCACCTTGAACTTAATCTCAGGCAGTGGTGGCTGGTGCTCCATCAGTCGGGCGACGGGGGGGGGGCAGACAGACCTGACTACAGACATCCCCCCCGTTGCTCCAGCCCGCCATCCCATATTAACCCTCCCCCCGTCGCTCCAGCCTGCCACCACACACCATACCCACACCCCCACGGACGCTGGCTCACTTGCTCTCTGGCCCACCAGGCCCCCTGTCAGCCCTGCACTTATCCCATGCAGGTCACGGCTGCTGCGTGTGGTCTTCTCTGTGTCCCGGCTGTCGCTTCTCTTCCTGGCCAATTGGGTCTTCGGACTCCCGGCCAATGGGGCCTTAGGACTCCCGGCCAATGGGGCCTTAGGACTCCCGGCCAATGGGGCCTTAGGACTCCCGGCCAATGGGGTCTCAGGACCCGCTTCCTGATTGTCCGGGAGGAGAAACAGGAAGACATTAGCGAATATTCATTCGCTAATGTCACACAACAGGGTGGGCTCAGTGCGCAATGCTCTGCGCTCTGAGCTGACCCTTTTTTAAGCCAATGAGAGCCTCCTGCTCTAATCACATGCTTCAAAAAAAACCCCATTGGAATCCATGCATCCGGCATGTAGATTAGTGGCCAGGAGCATGGATTAGGGGAGCGGCGCCCCGACGCCCCTAATGAGTGTCCGCCACTGTCTCCCAGGATTCCAGGCATTTTGCATTAAAGTCTATAGGCTTGAGGTAACTGAGCGCTCCCCCTGCTGGCTGGGAGAGAACAAAACAGCAACAGTAACAACTTAGCAGAAGGACCAGACAAACAAATGCATTTCAGAGCAAGATCTTTGTTTGTAGTCCAGTGATACGAGTGAAGTTTCTTCTGGCGCTCAATTAAAAAATGTAAAAAAGCACCACCTGCAAAAGAAGATTGTTAACACTCTCTTGTCCAACTGCCTGTTCCTCCAATCCTCCATCACTAGCAGAGCAAGAACCACTTGAAATCCAACACATTTCCAGGTGAGAATGAAGGCGGGTACCAAGTGGTCAACACTCACAAAGTGGTCGATTCTAAGCAGACTTCAGACGGCACCTTCTCTTGATCAGAGCGACATTGGCGGTGCAGGCAGCTGGAAAGGTATTTGCTATCCTCTTTCTAGGTATGACCTTTATTTAGGATTTTATTTTAGCCACAAATTTGTTTTAGGTGCAGTAACCCATAGCAAAACCCATACAAGATGGACTATTCTTGTTTACTATAGGTAGTTACACGTTAGAATTAGAACCTAAAATGAAAACATGTTATTAAAATAAGGCCCTTAAAAAAAAAAGAAAATCCCATTAAAAATTGCCTTTTATTTGAGCTTAGTGACGCCTGCTGCTTCCGAATATAACTTCCATTACAGTTCTGTCTTTATTTACAGACAACAATAGTTGAACTATCTAGGACAGGGTGGTATACGTCAGTTACCTGAAGGGGGTTTCCATCATTTCTTTGAAGGAAGGAAAACTCTTCAAAGGAAACATGTCACTTGAGAAGCACAAGCTGCCACTGCTGACCAGCTACTGAAAACATTAGTTGCCTTGATATCATGCTGATCCTCCATCTTTTAGACAATAAATGACTGACCTGGAAAAATAGTACACCAGGGGAGTCTGAGTGAGTTCAGAACTCCTGATATGTCCCACTTAAGACAGTTCTCCTCCAGCTGCATTCATTAAGCTGTAAACAGCACTCAAAGCATATGTCCAAAAGCCAAAAACTGCCACCTTGGTCATGTTCAGTCCACATGCATGTGATACATATGCAATCTAATACAAAAAAACAGAAAAAAAAACACAAAGCTGCAAAAAAACACTTTTTGGGTTTCCTTTTCTCCCCACAAATATGAGAATATGTTGCGACTCCTCCTCTCCCCCCCTAAAAAAACGATGTATTAGAATCAGAAAAGTTATGGCAATAACAGTCTATCATATACGTATATCATAAAGGATACATAGGAAAAAATGACAATTTTTACAGTAATATTTGAGATTGAAAAATCAGTTTCATCTTTACCGAATGTATGATCCAATATTACCATGTTTGGCATACCACTGTATAGCTTAAAATATCAGGGGAATGGATTTGATCCCTAAAGAGGACCTAGCATCAGGTATGTTTTCATGCTAAAAAATGCATAAGTGTAAGGCTGCTCATGGATTTATTTTTTTTTCTTGCTCAGCCAGTGGGACGAACAAAAAAAAAAAATCAAACTGATTTCCCCATCCACACAAGTGAGGCAGACGGAGGTATGTACCCAGTTGTGCCATTGTATTCTGACAGTGGGGACTCTTTCACTGTCAGAAAACACTGATCAACAGCTGCAGCTGATTGGCTGCAGCCACTGATCAACAATACTTTTACAACATTCTCGTACAACCAAGGCCGGTGCATGGATTTTTGACACCCTAGGTGAAACCTCATTCACCCCCTTTGCTCTGCCCATGTGACAGGAGGCAGCGCTATACAGTAAGAATCAGCTCAGCTTCCTCTAGCGCTGGCTCCAGGGCTGCGCCTCTAATTACACTACTGGTCGGATGGAGCAGCTGCCCGAGACTGAGTTAGTTACATGCTACAGCCTGCAGAGCATGCAGACGTGGAGGGAAGCCAGCGGTCGGGCACCCCTAGGCAGCAGTGTGCCGTAGGCGGCTGCCTAGTTTGCCTAGTGGTAGCGCCGGCCCTGCGTTCAACAAAAGTTAATTAAAGGCTCGTTTACACTTGCTTCAAATCATGGTGTCAGACATGCCTTGTTAAAGCTCCCTTATCACCAGTCAAAGCTCATGTCACTAAATAAAATGGCTAGCTCACAGTCCTGTTTACACCTTGCGTTGGCTTTGCTTCGCTTCAGCTTGGCATCAAAAATTATACCCCATGTAGCTTTAGCCAGGCTTCAAAGCCTCTTCAACGCCTCCACAGAAGTCTATGACAAAGCTTGTTTGAAGCTCGCTTGAAGCACCTGTGGCTTTTCAGAGGCTTTAATTCAGCTTTAGCTTTGCTTTGTTTTGGAGAAATTGCAGGTGTGAGATATCAACAAACACGCAGGGCATCGGCCGAGCTTCAACAAAGCTTCAAAAAAGCATTACTGAAGCCCCACTGAAGCCTCATTAAAGCACCGAAGCCTCAAAAACACATCATAAAAGCTTGTTGAAGCAGTAGGGCAGTGGTTCTCAACTCCAGTCCTCGGGACCCACCAACAGGCCAGATTTTAAGTATTACCTTGGGGAGATGCACACTGGAATACTGCAATCACTGAGCAGCAAATTATATCACCTGTGATGCATTTCAGTTATCCTGCAAACCTGGCCTATTAGTGGGTCCCGAGAAATGGAGTTGAGAACCACTGCAGTAGGAGCTTTAATGTGCGTTGAAGCCAAAGCAAGTGAAAATGAGCCCTAATAGATTGATTTCTGTTGAGCTGCAACAGTCATAGATATCGGATCCATCTATGACCGGCTTTAAACTGTTACTAAACCCAGGACCCTGCATTCACTATATCTGGTCTCCCACAGTACACAGAACATGGAAATGCAATTATTTTAGGAAATATAAACGCCTAAATATCTTTTCTCATCAGCAGTATATAGCAGTCTTGCGACTTCTATCAGTTCCTGGTGAAGCTGGTAGGAGTTTTAATACTGCACCGAACTGTCCTATGGGGCTGCAGGGCTCCCGGCCCTCTGTCTGGACAGTGCTGATTGGCCCTGTGCTGATCACATGCACTCTCCCAAGAACAAAAAAAAACTCTCCAGCAACACACACCAAAATTATCATGTGCAGCCCAACTCCAAAGGCTCTGCCTTATCCAGACTTGTCCAGGGGGACAGTGCAGGAGAGGGAGGATCTGTGCATGCAAGATCAAGCAGCCTTTTTAAACAATGCATAGAAAAACATCAGACTTACTGGCTGGATCACCAAATGGAAAGAATTGGTAAGCTGCAATATAATGTTTGCTTAACGGTTTAAAGTGTTACTAAAACCACAACAGTAAAATCGGGTTGTATATGCAGTAAAGCATGCTGGTTATACTCATTGTGGAACCTAAGGGGTTAAGCCTAGTACACACCAGTAGTAGGGCTGAATGAAGAAAAGACCTGGCAGCTCTGGAGGAACCACTGTACTAACTATCCAATGTTAGTACAGCAATCTCCCCTGCTGTTCTTTTGTGTTCTGAGAGAACCCCCGCCCGCCAGAACACTCCAGTCAGCACTCTCAGCCCAAGCGCTGATCGGGAGCCAATCGGCAGACCTTTTTCAGTCATGCCCCTGGATTGACTGCAGTACACATGGGCCTCTATTGAGCCCGACATCCTGCCTTTGTGTACTAGGCAGGGATGGTGTTCGTGTTCGGATCGAACGTAAGTTCGATCCGAACATCGCCCGTTCGGGTTTTCCCGAACATTATGGGGCATTCGTGGCAACTTTACGAGCCCCATAATGTTTTAAAATGTCGGCGAAATGCCGCCCGCTGATTGGCCAAAGCGGCCTGCTGTGAGAGCTTTGATTGGCTAAAGGCATCCTGCCTTTAGTCAATCACTGCACAGCAGTCTCAATCCACGCCCCACACTATATAAAGCCGCTTGCACAGCGACTCTATGATAGTATGTCGGCGGTGGTGTAGAGAGTTAGTGTAGGTTCCTGAAGACAGGCAGTTTAGATAGATAGATTTTTAAATATGTTAAAAAAATAAGAAAAGAAAATAGATAGCTAACTAGATAGTTGGAAATCTGTCAGTTAGTGCAGACAGGTTAGTGTAGGGAAAAAAAATATTTTAAAAATATAGATCGATAAATATATATAGATATCTATCTATCTATCTATCTATCTATCTATATAGATATCTATCTATCTATCTATCTATCTATCTATCTATACGCACAGTGTACTATATATCAGTGTACACTGTACATAAGGTATATAGTAGACTTGGTGTATTAAAATATATACAGCCTGATATATATATATATATATATATATATATATATATATATACACACATACACACCGCATATTGAGTGTCCACTATATATCTGTCCATACCGTATATAGTACACTTGACATGGTGTATTAAAATATATACAGTTTTTAACCCCCAGAGCCCTTTTTTACATTTGTTGTTTAAAAGTTAAATTAATTAAATTTAAGTTAATATTTTTTTCAAACACCCTAGAGAATATAATGGCAATCATTGCAATACTTTTTGTCACACGGTATTTGCGCAGCGGTCTTTCAAGCGCTTTTTTTGGAAAAAAAAAACACTTTTTTGAGTTAAAAAATAAGACAACAGTAAAGTTAGCCCAAATTTTTGTACATTGTGAAAGAGGATGTTACACCAAGTAAATAGATACCATACATGACACAGTAAATAAAAAGGGGCAGACTCGATGGACTACTCAGTCTTTTTCTGCCATCACTTTTCTATGTTTCTATGGTTGAAAATTGCGCACACTCGCGGAATGGTGACAAACTCCGGTACTTAAAAATCTCCATAGGGGACATTTTAAAATTTTTTAACGGTTACCAAGTTAGAGGTGCAGAGGAGGTCTTTTACTAGAATTATTGCTCACACTCTGGTGATTGCGGCGATACCTCACATGTGAGGTTTGAATACCTTTTTCAAAAGGGGGTGTAACTTACGTATACGTTTTCTTTGCTGCACGAGCTCTCGGGGACGGTGGCGCTTTAAATTTTTTTTTATTATTTTTTTTTATTTTATTATATTTTTCATCTTAACACTGTTCCTTTAAAAAAAAATCTGATCACTTTTATTGCTATCACAAGGAATGTAAACATCCCTTGTGGTAGTAATATATGGTGACAGGTACTCTTTATGGAAGGATGGGGGGTCTAAAAGACCCCCATCCCTCCTTTACACTTCACAGTATTCAGATCCCCAAAAACGGCCATTCTGAATACTGTCATTTCTTTAAAACCTGTGACGTTGTAACGTTGCTTCCGGAAATGTACGAAGGAGTTCCGATTGAAGCCGACTTCCATGGGGACTCCACACAGCGGCCAGAAGCATCGGAGCTCCGGTGGGACGGGAGGCTGGAGAAGAGCGGCGGACAGTGGCGGGAGGGGGGATGTCCCTTCCCGCTGCCTGGGATAACGACCGAGCGGCTCCCAAGCCGGATCGGCTGTTATCAACGGATAGCCGGCCGCCTGCTCTAAAAAACGGTGCCAGGGTATAGCCTGTAGCTTCAGATTATACCCCAATACTTCCACTTAAAGCAGCCACCGTTTATAAACAGCGATTCGCGTTAAGTGGTTACACTAATTTACAACAGCAGGGCCCGTTCCTGCGCCCAACAATAGTAACTGCAAGGGGTTACAGTGTTCTGGCTCCGACCACACCCAAGGCCCAATTTTTCCCCACCTGTTGGACTGGAGCATATCATCACAATTTTTAACCACTTAACGCGAATCGTCGTTTATAACTGGCGGCAGCTTTAACCACTTCCCGACCGCCTGCCGTGTTTTCACGGCGGCAGTCGGGTTGCTGTGCGCAAATCGCCGTAAAAGGACGGCGATCTGCGATGTCTGCTGGCGAGCCGCAATGAGCGGCCACAGGCAAAGAACAGGGAACCGCCGATGTAAGCACGGCGGTTCCCCATTGTGACAGTGCGGGCATGGGAGATCTACTGATCCCTGTCACTGGGATCAGTTAGATCTCTCATGCCCATGGTAGCCCAACCCCCCCACAGTAAGAACACACCCAGGGAACACAGTTAACCCCTAGCTCCCCCCCCAGGTTAACCCCTTCACTGCCAATTACATTTATACAGTAATCAGTGGACATTTACATTTCTGATTGCTGAATAAATGTCATTGGTCACAAAAAAGTGTCAAAAATGTCCGACATGTCCGCTGCAATATCGCAGTACCGCTAAAAATCGCAGATCGCCGCCATTACTAGTAAAAAATAAAAAAAATAAAAACCCCAGAAACGAATTCTCATCATCCGTAAACGCGGCCACTTTTGCGCAAACCAATCAATAAACGCCAATTGTGATTTTTTTTTTATCACAAATATGAGGAAGAATAAAAATCGGCCAAAACCGGTGAAAAAATATCTTTTTTTCATATTTTTTTTTGGATTAGAATTTTAGCAAAAAGTAAGAAATTTGTTTTTTTTTGCAAAATGGTCGCTCTTCTTTTGTTTATAGCGGTGATCAGAAATGATGCAGAGGCGATCAAATACCACCAAAAGAAAGCTCTATTTGTGGGAGAAAAAGGACGCAAATTTTGTTTGGGTGCAACGTTGCATGACCGTGCAATTGTCAGTTAAAGTGACACAGTGCCAAATCGCAAAAAGTGCTCTGGTCCTAAAGCTGGAAAACCTTCCGGTTGGCAAGTGGTTAAGTGGATGTATCGGAGTATAGGCTGCAGCTACAAGCTATACCCCGGTATCGTTATTTATAGCAGGCGGCCGGCTATCCAGTGATAATGGCCGATCCGGCTCAGAAGCCACTTGGTCTTTATTCCAGGGAGCGGTGAAGGGCCACCCCTCCTGCCACCGTCCGCCGCTCTTTTCCGGTCTCCCGTCCCACCAGGAGACCGGAGCTCTGATCCGACGCTTCTGGCCGCTGTGTGGAGTCCCTGTGGAAGCCGGAATCGGCTTCAATCGGGACTCCTTCGTACATTTCCGGAAGCAATGTCAGAACGTTACTTCTGGTTTACTTGGCAGGAAACGGCGCCCGTGTTAAAAAAATGACAGTATTCAGAATTGCTGTTTTTGGCGATCTGAATACTGTGAAGTGCAAAGGAGGGACCCCCCATCCTTCCATAAAGTGTACCTGTCACTATATATTACTATCACAAGGGATGTTTACACTCCTTGTGATAGCAATAAAAGTGATCAGGTTTTTTTTTTTTTTTTTTTTTCGCCGTGATCGCCAGTGAGCAGTAATTCTAGCAAAAGACCTCCTCTGCACCTCTAACCTGGTAACCGTAAAAATTTTTTAAAGCGTCGCCTATGGAGACTTTTAAGTACCAGAGTTTGTCGCCATTCCGAAAGTGTGTGCAATTTTCAACCCTAACATGTAAGGTATCTATTTACTTGGCGTAACATCCTCTTTCACAATATACAAAAAAATTGAGCTAACTTTACTGTTGTCTTATTTTTTAACACAAAAAAGCAATTTTTTTCCAAAAAAATTGTGCTTGAAAGACCGCTGCGCAAATACCGCGTGACAAATAGTATTGCAACGCTCGCCATTTTATTCTCTAGGGTGTTTGAAAAAAATATATAATGTTTGGGGGTTCTAAGTAATTTTCTAGCAAAGAAAATGATTTTAACTTGTAAACAACAAGTGTAAAAAAGGGCTCCAGGGCTTAAGTGATTAAACTAATTTACAACATCAGGCCCATTTCCCCCGTTGAGTGTTCTGGCACCGCCAACAAGCAAGGCCCAATTTTTGGCCACCTGTTTCACTGGGGACTTTCGTCAGAATTTGTAAACTAATTTACATCAGGCCCAGTTCCACCGTCCAACAAGAGAAACTGCAAGGGGTTACAGTGTTTTGGCAACGCCAACACACAAGGCCCAATTTTTCGCCACCTGTTTGACTGGGGGATTTTATAACAATTTTTAAACTAATTTACAACAGCAGGGCCCGCTCCAAAGGAAACAAAAAAAATGACATGCGGTTTCCCCCCCCCAAAATCAAAACCAGGTCCTTCAGGTCTGGTATGGAATTTAAGGGGAACCCTGTGCCAAAATTTTTTTTAAAAATGACATGCGGTTCCCCCCAAAATCCAAACCAGGCCCTTCAGGTCTGGTATGGAATTTAAGGGGAACCCCAAGCCAAAATTTTAAAAAGAAATGACGTGCGGTTCCCCCTAAAATCCAAACCAGGCCCTTCAGGTCTGCTTTGGGTTTTAAAGGGGAACCCCAAGCCAAATTTTTAAAAATAAAATGGCGTGGGGTCCCCCCCAAAGTCCAAACCAGACCCTTATCCGAGCATGCAGCCCTGGCATGGCAGGAGGGGGTGGGGACGAGCGAGCGCCCCCCCCCTCCAAACCATACCAGGCCACATGCCCTCAACATAGGGAGGATGCTTTGAGGTCTCCCCCAAAGCACCTTGTCCCCATGTTGATGGGGAGAAGGGCCTCATCCCCACAACCCTGGCCAGTGGTTGTGGGGGTCTGCGGGCAAGAGGCTTATCAAAATCTGAAAGCCCCCTTTAATAAGGGGGTGCTCAGGTCCCGACCCCCCCATGTGAATAGGTTTGGGGTACTTTGTACCCCTACCCATTCACCAAAAAAGGAGTGTAGTGTCAAAAAAAAAAAAACAATAGGCAGTTTTTGACAAGTCCTTTATTTTCTATTATAGCTCTTTCTTCTTTCTTCCTCCATCTTCTCCTAGCCCGCTCCTTCTTCTGATCTTCTTCTTCTTTTAGTTATCTTGCTTCCTCTTCAATCTTCATCTCGATCTTCTTTCCCCGCCGCTGCTCTCTCTACTGGTGCAGTCCGGCTCCTGCGCGTCTTGCCGAATGGGCGGTCTTCACGATGACAGTACATTTATAAGTAGGGGCGGGGCCACCCAGTGATGTAACTGAGTGAACCCGCCCCCTTCTGGCATTATGTGATGTCAGAGGGGGCGGGCCACCCATTTACGTCACGGGTGGCTCTGCCCCTTTTTATAAAAGAACTGTCATCGTGAAGACCGCCCATTCGGCAAGACGCGCAGGGGTGGACTGCACCAGCGGAGAGAGCCGCGGTGGGGAAAGAAGAAAGAAGACGAAGATTAAAGATTGAAGACGAAGAGAGGAAGCAAGAAGACTAAAAGAAGAAGAAGACCAGAAGAAGGACCGGGCCAGGAGAAGATGGAGGAAGAAAGAAGAAAAGAGCTATAATACAAAATAAAGGACTTGTCAAAAACTGTCTATTGTTTTTTTTTTACACCACACTCCTTTTTTGGTGAACAGGTAGGGGTACAATGTACCCCAAACGGGGGGGGGGTCAGGATCTGGGGGCCCCCTTATTAAAGGGGCTTCCAGATTCCAATAAGCCCCCCGCCCGCAGACCCCCACAAGCACCGGCCAGGCTTGTGGGGAAGAGGCTCTTGTCCCCATCAACATGGGGGCAAGGTGATTTGAGGTGGGGTGGGGCTGAGCCCCCCCTCCCCCAGAGTACCCATACTCCCCATGTTGAGGGCATGTAGCCTGGTACGGTTCAGGGGGGGGGGGCGCTCGCTCGCCCCCCCCATCCTAACCGGCCAGGGCTGCATGCTCGGATAAGGTTTTTTTAAAATTTTGGCGCGGGTTTCCCCTTAATATCCAAACCAGACCCGAAGAGCCTGGTTTGGACTGGGGGGGGGACCCCACACACTTTTTTTCAGCGATTTTTTTGTATATCGCCGGGAGCCGGCAATACGTTACAGCCACGATTTTAAATGACAATTTTTCCTATGGAAATGTAATTTTGCTCTGGCTATGTTCTACACGTCACAGAGGTGTGCCCTTTTACACACAGACTAAGGACACCCCCCAGGCACAATATTTAAAGGAATTTTTCCTTTTTTTTCCACTTTAAGCATTATTAAAATCACTGCTCCTGAAAAAACAATTTATTTAAAACTTTTTCTAGTCCTAGGGCAGGACCTGGGGCCCCATACACTTTTTAGGGCAATAACATTGCATATAAGCCTTTAAAATGAGCACTTTTTGTGTTCGTGTCCCATGACTTTAATGGTGTTCGGATGTTAGCCCTGAACTTTTTGTCTGTTCGCATGTTCTGGTGCGCACCGAACCGGGGGGGTGTTTGGTTCGACCCTAGTACTAGGCTTTGCTCTTTGGCTTTTTTTCACACAGGCTTTGGTTTATATAAAAGCAGTGTGAACAGCAAGCTTTTACAAAGCATTTGCTGATCTTTCAGCAAGCTTTAAAACAGTGGTTCTCAACCTTACAAGTGCCGTGACCCCTTGATAAAATTTCCCAAGTTGCGGGGACCCCTAGCAGTAAAATTAAAATTAGCGTGGATTGTAAGTAATTTGCGCCCCTAACCCGCAGACATTTATCGCTCCCTGAGTCCCTGCCACAGTATTAAACCCCTTATGGTACATTTTAGGATGTACCATTCTTTCTCTTTGTTATCCTTTCTTCCATTATAGACCCCCTCTATCAGTGCAGGCCCCCTTCTATCAGTGCAGACCCCCCATCTATCAGTGCAGACCCCCCTCTATCAGTGCAGACCCCAGTTGAAGTCTCCTAAGACGAAACGCGTCGGATTACTGTGAGCCCCACGCTCTTTCATTGCGCTGACTTGTGTTTGGAATTCCATACGATGCTTATTGGATTGAACATGTGAGTGTATCCACTTTTTTAATACATTCTTTTGCCATCTGGTATTGTACTATGTGCGGATTTTTGTATTCTTTATGGATGGATCTTCGGTGGGCACTTTTGATGTGAGAAATGGACAAGAGGTATATTTTCCTGACCCGTTATACCATTTAATGGCCACAAGCTCTGAGGAATGAAGTGGACCCAGCCTCTATACCCACTGTAATATGCCTGGATTAAAACTTCATGCGGTTTAACTACTTACCGTTGGTAAGAGTATTTAAGCTACATTGGTGGTGGATTCACTTCACAACGGTGGAATTGGTGTTTTAATACACTGAATAATTTATATTTATCACTACTTATGTGGACTTTACTAGAGACACTTATACTTTATGGTTTAAGTTTAATATTCAACAAATTTCTATAGCGCGACACTTTATTTATTTAAATATCTTATTATTTGTCTCTAAGCATGTAGGCTCTGCTTCTGTTTTTTCCTCAGTGATTTCCTAGATATAATAGAGCCCCTCATGGTGGGCTCTATAAGAGTTCCATAGCAGCTTGGGGAAGAACAAAGGCCTCTGCCTGGATGCACGCAGGCTATTTGATGTGCAGCTCCACTTTTTTTTTTTTTTAAAAGAAAGTAATTATGATTAGAGTTGAGCGAACCCGAACTGTAAAGTTCGGGTCCGTACCGAACTTTGGGGTGTCCGTGACCCGGACCTGAACCCAGACATTTGAAAAAAAAGTTTGGGTTCGGGTTCTGGGTTCAGGTATTTGATCACGCATGTTGAATAGCTGCAGGGCAGCCAATCAACAAGCGTTTCACTGGTTTGCCCTTAGAAGCCATCACAGCCATGCCTACTAATGGCATGGCTGTGATTGGCCAGTGCGTCATGTGACCCAGCCTCTTTATAAGCTGGAGTCACGTAGTGCTGCATGTCACATGCTCTCTGGCTAGTGTAGGGAGAGGATGCTGCTGGCGCTGTGAGGGACAGATTGCAGATCTAATAACATCTCATCCTGCATTACAGAATGATCTGACTGGACTAGGTAGAGTCTACTGCTTAGAGGGACAGAATATTGTTCTAAAATCATCTTCTAGTTCTATAGGGTCAGGTTCCTGCTGTTGCTGTAAGGGACAGATTATTGTTCTAAAATCATTTTACTTCCTTTTGCAGCCCTCTAGCACTTTCCAGGACTTTTTTACAGTCATTTTTGTGCCGAAAAGTTCGGGTCCCCATTGACTTCAATGGGGATCGGGGTCAAGTTCGGTACCGAACGCAAACTTTTTTTGTGAAGTTCAGCCTAACCCACCGAACCCGAACATCCAGGTGTTCGCTCAACTCTAATTATGATTGACAAATACCTTAGGCGATGTACATTGCAGAATATTATTGTAAATTTGTTGCAGATTCCTACCTTTTTGTTTCTGTTCTGAACAAAACTTTTTCATCATATCCTGTTTTCTGTATGGGAGCATTTGATTCATTAACCATCTGGTGAAATCTCAGTGCTCTGGTCTGGGAAGCTGCAGTATCACCCTTTAGCAATGGTTAACCCTTCAGGGGTTTCATACCAAACAAGTCAATTCCTATTGCACTGAATTTTGTTTTTGGACTGCTCTATTAAAGGTCAGCAGCTGCAGTTTGAAGTACAGTAGATAGGTAACTTTAGGTATCTCTTAGTTCCTAAATGGCTTGAGTAGGATTTTTGCATGTTGCATTTTTCTTAACATGTAGAGTTCTTCTTTAGAACTGCTTGTCAGGAGAGTACAAAACTGGCTGAACACACAAGGCCTGTTTTAACCACTTCAGCTCCGGAAGGATTTACCCCCTTCCTGACCAGAGCACTTTCTGCGATACGGCACTTCTGTCACTTTAACTGACAATTGCGCGGTCCTGCGACATTGTACCCAAACAAATTTGACGTTCTTTTTTTCCCCACAAACAGAGCTTTCTTTTGGTGGTATTTGATCACCTCTACCGGTTTTATTTTTTGCACTATAAACAAAGAGCAACAATTTTGAAAAAAAAAAAACAATATTTCTTACTTTTTGCTATAATACATATAAAAAAAAACAAAAAAAAACTAATTTATTCATCAGTTTAGGCCGATATATATTCTTCTACATATGTTTGGTAAAAAAAATTGCAATGGGCGTATATTGATTGGTTTGCGCAAAAGTTATATCGTTTACAAACAATGAGAATTAATTTATGGGGTTTTTATTTATTTATTTTTACTAGTAATGGCGGTGATCTGCAATATTTAGCGGGACTGCGACATTGCAGTGGCCATGTCAGACACTTATGACACTTTTTTGGGACCATTGGCATTTATACAGCGATCCGTGCTATGAAAATGCTGATTTGTTTTGTGGGCTGGGTTGGCGCTTCCCTAAGTAGGCTTATAAATATATTAAATAAACTATTTGTTGAAACATAAATATAAAGTGCTTAGTGTAAATAAAAATAATAATTGGGAATGAGAATCAAAATGTTATTAAAAAATATAAAATCAAAAATGTGTATATAAATAAACAAGAAAAATGTGCCTTTTTGTGTACTTATTAATAATATTATCCTGTAAAAATTGTATTGAAGTCCCGATTTGGTGTACCCCAGTGCTATATAAAATAACATACACATAAATACATAAACATTACTGAAAAAATGTGTGAAAAACTGAGAATCACTGGTATTGATACAATTAACAATCAACAAGTGTCCATAGAGTGAAGTCCATAAACTTTTCTTTGTGCATCACGCGTGCTCCAGTATCACCACCCTGCTTACCGGACAGCGCCACACCACACAGGGGTAAAGCGCAGAGGCGCCTGTCTAGGCAAGTATTTCCGGGGTCCTGTGAGTTGATGCTGCTTCCCGACGGTCCTTCTTTTGTTTCAGGTGTATGGTTGAATCCACAATGTGATTTATCCAAGTCCTCCGTAGGAGATATTTTATCCAAGTTGAAAAAAGAAAGGGAATAGCTCCATAGTGTATATCAATAAAAATCAGTATTTATTGTAGAAAATCGATAAAAAACACAAACGTTCCTCCACATCCAATGAGTTGCAACAAAGAGCCGGTCACTTTTCACCCAGGTCACTCCCACGCCTCTGCTGGTAAGAATATGTCCTTTGACAAAGGCTCATCCACACTTCCTCCGTGTGGACTAGCGTTCCAACTGAACAAACGGCGAACCGGAAGTGACCGGAAGTGACGCTGTGCGTTGGTCTGGCGTCACCTGACGCGTACATACATATGCACGTACATACACATACATATGCACACACACAGGTGGCACATGCACAAGTGTATAGGAGTAGGTATTGTCAGTTAAAGTAGCAGGAGAGTGTCCATGCTGACCACCAAGAATGGAGAATGGTGGATAAAAAAGGTAGAGAAAACCAATATCACAAGGGAGAAAATTGGATGGAATGGAAAGAGAGATACCATGGGAAGGTGAATGGAGGAAAACAACTTGACAGTGCAAAACCAAAGTAAAGGAAGGGGAAGCTGTGAATAGGTTAGTGGGGTCATTGAACTACTGAGTGAACACTAACAGGTACTGGAATAAACAATTGTATAGTACAGAGATATGTGAAACCCCAAGATATAACTTACCAAGTAGTAATGGGTAAGGTGTGCAGAGAGTGCTGCAAAGGTAGTGTGCTGGCTTGCCCTATCTATATATACCCCAGGTGTCGGATGTGTGCTAATCAGGTGTGTCGACCTGAAGGTAAGGGTGCTGGCTGGCCCTGTCTGGAAAATCCCCCAGGTGGATGGCGGGTCCCTGCCAGCATCCTGCAAGATGCATTAGGGAGACAGGTATGGGAGACAGATCCCAAAAGCAGGGCATTGTGCTGGAGATCCGTCCACAACCAACCACTCCCAGACGTCCCATGGTATCTCTCTTTCCATTCCATCCAATTTTCTCCCTTGTGATATTAGTTTTCTCTACCTTTTTTATCCACCATTCTCCATCCTTGGTGGTCAGCATGGACACTCTCCTGCTACTTTAACTGACAATACCTACTCCTATACCCTTGTGCATGTGCCACCTGTGTGTGTGCATATGTATGTATATACAAATATACATATTTATTATATATTATATTTGATATATTTTTTTAGAATAGACTGGGATTGATGTGTCGTTCCATGTCTCCCTCCTTGGTATGGAATACTCATTTCACCATGGTTTCCACCCTGTGCTGTTTCCCTTGGTTGGGACGGGATCATCCTTGCCTCAGCCCCGGGTCAGACCCTGATATGGCTCTCCCCTCTCTTCCTCTCAAGCTAGACCAATTTTTTGAGCTGACATGTAAGTAGGAGAAACTCCCCCTATCCATGGGTGTACTTATTTTGTATTCCTTATGAGTCTGATTAACTCATCTTATTTATACTTACAGCCACGATAATTCATAGCATTGCACTCCTGACGAGTGGCTATAAGCCACGAAATGCATAGAGTTACATCAATGCGTATACCATCTGACTCAATTATCATGCATCTGCTTATGTATATATATTTTTTATATCATTCTCATGTGTTTTTATATTCATGATAATTTTATTCTACTTATATTGTGTTATGTCAGCTCTTCTCAGGGCCCTTGATGGCCAGATCTCTGCAAATGATTATGTTTATCATTATGTCAATCTTTATACAGTATGTGAATAAAATAATAATTTTTATACGTTTGTGCTTCTTGTTGATGGGGTGTTGCCAACTTTGAATAGCCCGAACTTAGTTTATTTGGGTTATATTATACCCCTCCCAGTGGTATACCCCAGATACTGAACTTCTTCTAGCCCAATGAACAAAAGAAATTGAATCAATTTCCTCATCCACACATTCGAGGCAGATGGGGAAATTGCCCCTGCTGTGTCATTGTATTCTGACAGCAGAACTCTCCTGTCGTCAGAATACACTGATCAGCACTGCAGCCGATCGGCTGCATATGCTGATTGAGCGAAAATGTATCAAAAAGCCAATAGATTGACTTTTAATGAATGGGAATGGCCATACATGGATCAAACTTTGCCCATTTCCTGCTGAACCAGCTGAATTTTGGTCCATTTGTGGCCAGCTTTAGTCAAATAGACTTAAGCCTAGTACACACTACCCGCTGGGTTGAAAAAAAAAAAAAATCACAGCTCAGGTTGGAGCCGCTGGACTAACAATCCGATATTAGTACAGTGATCTACCCTGCTGTGCTTTCGTGGTCTGACAGGGGGACGACCCAGAACACTCTGGAAGCCAGTCGGCTGCTGGTTTTGCAGCACGCTCATACAACCATATACACACAGGCTAAATGTCGGCTGCTTTTTATTGAACCGGCAATGTCACCCGACATTCAGCCCATGTGTACTAGGCTTCAATCTCACCACACAGGTAGTTTTCTGCCCCCCTCCAGTCTGTAACGCACAGAGTTCTGTTTCCAAGGTGGGGCATCCTCCCTAAACAGACTGGGGGGTTTATAGAGTCCTCAGTCCTGCCTGCTTTAGCTGGGTTCGTTACCCCTCAGCCAGCCCAGATAGCTCACTACATAGCACAAATGTGAAGTAGCCAGCATAATGCCTGAACCTGGAAAAAATAATGTATCTTCCATCCTGCACACAATCAGTAGTTTTTCCTGGCCTCCTGTCACAGTTACTAACTACAGGGAGATATCTTGAGATCCCAGGTCACATATTGCACAATGACCCAGCTGCAAGGCACCCATATACAATTTTTATGACTCGTCTACAAACCAGATATCTTTTTTGCTCAAAAATGCATATTTCAAAGTTTGATATTTTTCCTTTTTTTTTTAACATACTGTATCCTGTTTCTTCACACCTGCAAACCCCATGGCTCCTCTGCAGCATAATGAATTCTAGAGCCAATCTTTCACTAATTAGTTTGAAAGCTAATTAGCATGTTTTTGTGAATGAAATTCATATGCTGCTGATTCCTGCCATCTCATTTAGGTGTCCTTACTTTAAATCAGAGGACTTCAGCGCTGAATTATCTATCAGGGGCTAGTTAAACAAGACCTCCGCAGGATTTAACATTCAACAAAACAGAAGCACAAAACCAAATCAGAAGATGGAAAGATTCATTACCTCGGCCATGCTCATTTTAAAAAAAAACGTTTAACTATGACATTCAACACAAGCTGTACAGAATGCCCGTGCCATCAAATTCTGCTCTTTTGGGCGACTTTTTTTTTATAGATGTAAACTCAATAACTAAAATCTCACTAAAATCGAATAAAAAGCCAATTAGCATATTTTAAAATCTGCAGCTTTCATGAAAAGAACGCCTGGTGATCCTGCTGAGAAGGTCCTTGTTCAATGACTGTTATAAGGTGACAACGCTCTATCCCTCTCTCCAAAAAGCTGTTCTGATACACGGTACAAAAGCATACTTTATTATTGTCACCATCAGGAATTTCGCCCTGAGATATGGCATATTAAAGAAAAAAAACCCAAAAAACTGGACAATCGTTTAACAGCTTCCGGACCGACCACCGCACATATACTGCAGCAGGGCGGCACGGCTGCGTGAACCAACGTACCTGTACATTGTTTGCCGTTGTCGGTTCTGGGCCACGCTCCCACTGTAATTGGATACAAAGGGAGCCAAATCAGCGAGTCCGGCGGCTGCCAGGACCCGCTGATCGTTCATAGGAGAGGCAGAATGGTGGTCTGCCTATGTAAACAAGGCAGACCGTCGTTCTGTACCAGAGGGAGAGCAAGATCTTGTGTTCCTGCTAATCATGAACACAGATGTCAGTCTTCCTCCAGTCCATCCCACCCACAGTTAGAAAGCATTCCCTAGGAGCACACTTAGCCCTTTGATCGCCACTGATGCTAACCCCTTCCCTGCCAGTGTCATTTATACTGTGACAGTGCATTTTTTTTAGCACTGATCACTGTATTGGTGTCACTGGTCCCAAAAAAGTGTCAGTTAGGTGTCCAATTTGTCTGACCCAATGTCACAGTCCCGCTAAAAATCGCTGATCGTCACCATTACTAGTAAAAATAAAAATGTAAATAAAAATATCCCATAGTTTGTAGATGCGATAACTTTTGTGCAAACTAATCAATATATGCTTTTTACCAAAAGCATGTAGCAGAATACATATTGGTCTAAATTGATGAATACATTTGATTTTTGATATATATTTTTTTGGATATGTTTTATAGCAAAAAGTAAAAAATATTGTTTTTTTTTCAAAATTGTTGGTCTTTTTTTGTTTATAGCGCAAAAAAAAATAAAACCGCAGGAGGTGATCAAATACCACCAACAGAAAGCTCTATTTGTGGGGAAAAAATGACATCAAATTTGTTTGGGTACAAAGTCACACGAACGTGCAATTGTCAGTTAAAGCAATGGAGTGCCGCCTCGCAAAAAATGGCCTGGTCATTATGGGGGTAAAACCTTCTGGGGCTGAAGTGGTTGATATACCCTAGATAAAATATACTGCCCCTTTATTGACTCTGTGCAATGGTTTCATGCTGGTAGAAACAACCCGGTTCACATACATTTTTCCCCATGTACAAGCTGCGCTTCTCCATGATGACTTTTAATTCTTCCACCAAGCTTGCTACTTAGTGCCTAAATTGAGAAATAAGATGAAGAAGCACAGCCTGTACTTGTGCAACTGTTTATGCTATAGCAAGCTAAATGTTATCCAGTTATGGTTTACATCAGATAGCACAGATTTCTACAGCCC
Organism: Glandirana rugosa; assembly: GCA_018402905.1. Classification (NCBI taxonomy): domain Eukaryota; kingdom Metazoa; phylum Chordata; class Amphibia; order Anura; family Ranidae; genus Glandirana; species Glandirana rugosa. Next base: position 48,977 of record BLSH010419509.1, read on the forward strand.
AGTCACACAGATTTGCTTGTTCGCAACCTCAGGGGGTTGCAAGAATAAAATTGGCATTATAATAATAGCAAAAAACTGTAGCGCTAGCGTTTTCCTGCCCCAATGTCAAGATGCAAGTGGACGTCCATGGACCTTTGGTACAGATGTGGTGCAATATTCTCATAGTACACATTTCTGCAAAAGGCAAGGAGTGAGCTGGTGCTGTGGAAAATACTAGCTGAAAACTGGTAACATCATAAGTCAAAGCATATATCGTCAGCACACCACGGATATTTAAGATAACCGCCCAAACGTTTACTAAGGTAATCACATCACAGCAAAAAAGTGCAACATTTTTGGGCTATGAAAGACCCTTCCTCAGGCATTTGAAGTTTGGTACAGATGTGTTGCATATATGAGAACAGTATTGTAGGTTTACACTTCAAAGATCTTGTTTTCTGATGGGAATGTAACTTAATGCGTAACTCCACTTTTGTTGAGAAAAAAACATTCCTTGTACATTGCGAGGATTATTACAAACTTTGTTGCAGATTCCTACCTTTCGTCATTCTGAAGAAATCCCTATGTGTTTCTTTGTGCCTCTGTATTGAGTGCATCTAATGGGAGTGGTTTCATAATTATCTGTCAGCTGTGTACCTGCAGGGCTCTAATGATGAAAGCTGTTGGGCCTGCATCCCTTTAGATGTGTTCCTATTGAAATTATCTCTCCAAAAATGACATTTTTGTTGCAGGGGATGACTGAAATATGATTTGTATCTTAGGCAGACTTCTGGGACAATTGGTGAGCCAATCACACAAGCAGGAAATTATGTTTCTGGGGAGTGGTCAGTACACAATCTGTGTACAGAACAACTCCAGGTAGCCATATTGCAATGCATTTTCAGAACATTACAGCGGCTGCAGATTGAAAAGGAAAGGCAATTTTTAATAACATTCAATTTACAATATGACTTGTGTTGCATATTATTTTTCCATTATTTGCTATTTTTTCCCCACAAAAGTGGAGTTACCCTTTAAGATATTGTGCCTTATGTTCTTTATGGAAAAAAATAAATAAATAAAACACATTGTAACAGCAATTTCAAAAATCTAAACTTGAACAATAATTGATCCTTTTAGGGCAGTTTCACACCTAGGCGACTTGAGTCGCCTGACAAGTCGCCTCAATGCAGTGCAATGGAACTGTTCTAATAGGAACGAGTCGCTTCGCTCCGACTTAGGAAAAAAGTTCCTGCACTATTTTCAGGGTGACCTCAGCACGACTTGCATTGACTTCTATGATAGAAGCCTCCTGCAAGCTGCGCTGAAGCCGCCTCGAGCGGGCGACGCGATTCGCCCTGCAAGTCACGCTGCTTCAGGTGTGAACCGGCCCTTATGTATTGAGGCTGTGGGTGGTTAAATTATGAACTTTTAGCCTGCTTTCAGACTGATCTAGTGTAGTTTGACCATACTGTGGGAGTAGTGCAGTGTACCCGTGGGCTTAGTGTGGGTTAGCTACGCTTTTCCATAGAGCTCTGTTAGGTCCTTGCGGTTTTAGTGCACTTTCTTAAAAAACACAAAACTCTTGCATGCTGTATTTTTGGTGCGCTTTCAAAATACGCACCAAAACCGCAGGACCTAATAGAACGCTATGGGATTGTGTGAAAGCAGCCTTATGGAAACCTGCACTTTATCATGTATGTGCAGATCAGAAACACAAGCCCGATCTCATACACAACTTTTCTCAACTATTTTCAAAAAACAAATCCACCTGGCACTGCTATTTGAGATTGGGATGGACACAAGCAGGTCAACTCAGACACCAGGCTTTTAAAAGGGAAACCACCACTTTTTTCTCAATAATTGATACATCATAAATAAATGCTGAACAAGCCATTGTGTAATGTATTGTTAGTTAATCAAATGTTTCTGCTTTGTAACCACAGCAACACAGAAGCGTTATTTCCAATTCATGCCATTGACTCACTCACTCCTTTTCCCAGCAGTTCTGCTCTTTTCAGCAACAATAGGACTGATCATGTGACCAAAGCAGACAGACCCACCCAAATAGCAGTCAAGATGAAAGAAGGAAGCTACTGGAAGCCATATGTCAATTTCACCAAGAGTTGAGACTGGTAAGGCAACAAAGTCAGCTAAAATCACTATGGGGATGATTCAGGGGCGGACCAAGTGGGGGGCGGGCCGCCCCGGGTGCCACGCTTTGGGGGGGTGTTCAGTGTCACTGTCATCTCTCTAGTGGGGTCCCGCTGTGTGCCTCTCGAGGGCGGCAGCCAGGAGCCCTGGCTGCTCTTTCTTTTTTTTTTAGGTGGATTGTTGGCCGAACTTGGTTGGTTGGAACACCCCCCCTCTCAGCAGCACAGTGGTATGGTCTCTCTCTGGCCTGCGTGCGTGCGTCACTGACTGCTCCGCCGCTGCGCTTCCACTTCCTTCTGCCTCTGCCTCCACCCACCGCCCTCCACTCACCGCTGCGCTGCTGCTGCTGTAGAATCAGGCTTGAGGTCCGCCCGGCACCTGCGCCCGCCATGTGATGTAATGTGAGTACTCTGGAACTTGGAATGTCTGGTCTCTCAGTCTGCGGCCCGGCCCCGGCCCCAGTGGCATCGCTATGGAGATGCAGGGCCCCAGCGGGGGGTGAGGTAAGCACCAGGGCAGGGGGTCACACAGGGTGATGCCTGCGGCCTGCCAGAGGGGTGACAAGGTAAATGGAAAAGAACAAAGCACAAGATTTAAATTTTATATCTATTTTTTCTTTTATCCTGTGAACATGTATGGATACAGTTAGCAGTATAACTGATAAGAATCCTTTCAATATGGACTGAGTGGTCACTTTGGAGCTTGCATCTGTTTTATGTTTATAAAAAGCAGTATTATCTGTTCGGTAAATGTTAGAAATATATAATTATAAGTAAATAAGTTAATCATTTATTTTCCATTGTTTATTATTTTAAGTTGACAAAGTTTACAAATTTGTGCAATAAATATTCTTGAAAAGATTTCAAGTTTATGTGGGTGTTTTTACATTTTTTTTTTTGGGGGGAGGGGGGTGCCAGATATAGGATCCGCCCCGGGTGCCAAATGCTCTAGGTACGCCCCTGGGATGATTTACTAAAACTGGAGAGTGCAAAATTTGGTGCAGCTGTAAATGGTATAAAAGAGATAATTGCTGTGCCAGAATCCCCAACCTATGCAAAATAATTATAGCAGCCAGCATAATTATTGATGAACACAATATACAAGAAATGAATGGATTGGTGCAGAGCTAAAATAATATAAATAACACTGAAGACATTAAAAAGTCCAAATGTGGATGTAATGAAAGGCTGTGATCCTGTGAGATCAAGTGATCCAAAGATGGAAAGGATAGGAGACCACCATCACCGCACACACTGCCTCTTACCCCTCTTACAGAAGTGAGCATTCTATTTCAACAAAATAGAGAAACCTGTGGTAAGAACCAATATTAGAAATGATTATTCAATGCTGCTGTGTGTCAGCATCCCTATAGAAACAAATAGGATAGTGGAGGGTGAATAGGGATTTTAAAGCATATGAAGTATTGGATAACTACAATCAAAAATGACTCATACAATTTATTTGATTAAACCATTTAAAAAATAAGAAAAACATATCTGATCGAAAAACATATGTAGCGCCCCCTACTTAGGTAGGAGCTAGGGAGGGTTTTTGGTAAGGTGAGGAAAATTTAGTCAGGCCTGACTGAGTGCAGGACTGATTGTTTTTGTTCTGGGTGGGGAGTGGCTCAGATAGGACTGGGTGATTCACAGATGAGGTCACCAGAACCTCCCACTTCTTTCCAGAAGCTAATGAGGTATAATGGACAGAGAGCTGGGAGGGAGGTGTAGCCATCTGGGGTATTTTAAGATGCCCTGAACAATCCCCAATCTGGATTGGCAATTGGCAGGGGGCAGGCCTCCTTAAATACCCAGGGCCAGACCAGTCGGGGAGGGGTGAGTTCGGTGGAAGAGCTGGAATGTAGCTGAAGTTGCGGAGGCCTCACTGGGGAGCCCCCAATCTGGGGGGGTGACCTTGAGGCCTGGGGCTCGGATGTATCCAGAAAGACAGTGAGATCCTGGAGGAGAAGCACAAGGGAGCAGGAGAGCAACAGACAGTGATACAGGAGAAGGTCAGCAAGGCGTCGTGAGTGACACACACCCTGTAAAGCTGTAGAGGCATGCTGGAGTGGATTGGGAGTGAGAGACAATCTACAAAGGATGCAGAAGTCAGTAAGGGACTGTGTTGTCATGGTGGTAGTGGAGAAGGCCATCGCAGCTGAAGTGGCTGACAGGGCCTGGAGCAAGAGGATGGGCTGGGAGTAGTAGTACATCCATCAGTAGTCCATCAGGCCGGCTAGCACAGTAGTATTTTTCTACACAAATGGGGGACAACTGTCCCTACCTGTAAAGGGTGGTTCGGAGGTCCTGCTCACAACATGGCAGGCCTCACCATGTGCTAGTCAGTCTGAAGAAATGTTGGAGGTCTAGTAAATTTCCTTCTGGGCCTCACCTGGAGAAAAGTACTGTGCAGGAGAGAGGAACTGGAGAATGTAGAAGCAAGTGATGTGCTGGAGGAAGAGATGTGATGTATATACAGCAGTGTATATAGAGGTCCCGTGTAAATTTTGAACTAATTCTTTGGGCATCCCACAACATCCCAACTCCCATCCAAGTTCAATTCCCATAATAAAACAAAACAAAGTACCAGCCTGTTCTGTGACTCTGAAGCGGTATGGATGTGATTGAGGGCAGTGTGAGCAGGTGAACCACAACACTCATCCACCCCTAAGGGGGCCATTGGCTACAGATACATATTGCACCCTTGTACATAGCAAATCACTGGTATACCACTTCTATTCCCACATGGTACAGTAATCATATCAGATCTTCCTTTCAAGTAACGAAGTCCATGTGGGGTGACCAAACGTGTTTCAAATATTAATCTTCCTCATGGGATGGAGTTGCAATTCATATAAGGGGTTCCAAAAAACATAGATCCACACTTTCACAGAGTACCCACTAGGTCTCACCAAAGTCCACCAAATGTAGGAGCAAGCACAAGAATTGCTGGAGATATTGTGTGCAGATTGATTAGATCATGGAGTTAGGAGATCCAAACAATCATTGGATCTCCCAACTCCATGATCTGATTGACTTGCACACAATACTGTCACCATCTATGCCCATTGGGAAGTATCTCCAGCAATCCTTGTGCTTGTGCCTACATCTGGTGGACTTTGCGAGATCTAGTGGGTACTCTGTGGAGGTGTGGGTCAGTTTCTAAATATGGCTGATTTTGTATCACTTTGCAACCCTTATATGAATTGCTACTCCACCCACCGAGGAAGAATTCTATTTGAAATGTGTTGGGTCATCTCACTTAGACATGGTTATTCAACAGCAAAATCTGATATGATTACTGTGCCATGTGGGACAGTGTGGTAGCAGTGTTATACCAGTGATATGCTATGTACTAGTATGCAATGTACGAGGGGTGTTCAAGTCAAACCAGGACTTTTCAGTTTATATAACACAAGAACAAATTTCAAGGAGTGGAAACTATTTATTTTTTGACATACTCCCCTGCTACAGTTATACACGTATCCCAATGTTTAACCAATGCCTGGAAAGCTTTGGCACAGAAAGACTTGTCAGTACGCCTGAACCATCCTAGGACAGCCTGCTTCACTTTGTCATCAGTGCTGAAATGCTGACCTTCAAGGAACTCTTTTCAGAGTGAGGTACGAGCTGTAAGGGGGATTTGGCAATGCCACCCAGCCGAGTTGCTGTAATGTGTATGTAGTGCGATGAGCAGTATTAGCTTGTGTTTTGCCCTGGAGAAACAGGACGCCCTTAGTGATCAAGTCAGGCCCTTTTTTCCATAGATGTGTATGCACATCACTCAGAACAGTGTTTCTCAACCTTTTACGGTGAAGTACCCCTGCAGGTCTAAAAAAAATTCCTAAGTACCCCTGTCTGGAGAAAGTAATTTCTATTGTTTGGGTGTCATGGTTTCTGTGTGTGTGTAATGTCAGTATGTTTGTGATGGTTTTTGTTCGTGTTCAATATCATTTTATGTGTGCATGCTGCATTCACAGATACACACACACACACACACACACACACACACACACACACACACACACACACATATATATACTGATAGATAAACACTGACAATCCCAAACTAAAACACTGTCAGACACACGCACATAATCCAAAATTAATACACAGGTAGACACATGCATGCACATGAAGCCTACCTGTGCAGTGCCTACCAAATGCAGCCTCATAAATACAGTGCCCAAGAAATGCAGCCTCCTGAATGCAGTGACCACCAAATGCAGTGCCCACCAAATGCACCCTCATCAATGCAGTGCCCACCAAATGCAGCTTCATCAGTTCAGTGACCACCAAATGCAGCTTCATCAATGCAGTGCCCGCCAAATGCAGCCTCATCAATGCATTGCCCACCAAATGCAGCCTCATCAATGCAGTGGCCACCAAATGCAGCCTCATCAGTGCAGTGCCCGCCAAATGCAGCCTCATCAATGCAGTGCCCACCAAATGCAGCCTCATCAATGCAGTGCCCACCAAATGCAGCCTCATCAGTGCAGTGCCCACCAAATGCAGCCTCATCAGTGCAGTGCCCACCAAATGCAGCCTCCTCAATGCAGTGCCCACCAAATGCAGCCTCATTAGTGCAGTGCCCACCAAATGCAGCCTCCTCAATGCAGTGCCCACCAAATGCAGCCTCATCAATGCAGTGCCCACCAAATGCAGCCTCATCAATGCAGTGCCCACCAAATGCAGCCTCATCAGTGCAGTGCCCACCAAATGCAGCCTCATCAGTGCAGTGCCCACCAAATGCAGCCTCCTCAATGCAGTGCCCACCAAATGCAGCCTCATTAGTGCAGTGCCCACCAAATGCAGCCTCCTCAATGCAGTGCCCACCAAATGCAGCCTCATCAATGCAGTGGCCACCAAATGCAGCCTCATCAGTGCAGTGCCCGCCAAATGCAGCCTCATCAATGCAGTGCCCACCAAATGCAGCCTCATCAATGCAGTGCCCACCAAATGCAGCCTCATCAGTGCAGTGCCCACCAAATGCAGCCTCATCAGTGCA
>BLSH010419509.1:66263-81133 GCA_018402905.1 Glandirana rugosa
CGCCTAGATATATGAGTCGGTCCACACAGTCTTCCCGACTCCAGAAACTCCTCCAGTTCCGGTCCTTACCCACCGGATAGATTTGGGCGTCAAGTAAGTCCCATCGCAATGTGGATATTATTTTATGAGAACATATCATATGTAGATGTTGTGTAATAGCTATAGAAAAACATGTACAAGTTTTCTCAGGTCATTATGTATCTCTAAAAAATTTTTAAGTTGAACGTTACCCCTCTGATACACCTAAGGAAGTACAAAGTACCCGTTCAAAAGAAGACACTAACATATCGTGTCATTTTTACATAAATGTTATATTTATATATGTATGTGTTAATCTCAACTCGCTTGGAGACCTTCAAGCCCAAGACGACCACCGTGCGATCGTTCGGGTTCCGTCCGGACCCGGACCCGGACTTTGTCCCGAAGTTCGGACGGACCAGCAGAACCCGAACTTCCAGAGGTTCGCTCAACTCTAATTGTGTATGTATATATTTATATTGTAAATACATTTTTACTGTGCTATACAATCACAGAAGAAAACTTGCCCATGAAACATGAAGGAATCCACATAGTCTCCCCATTGCAAGTTGAATTTTTAAAAAATCTCTATGTATTACTGGACTCTTTTGAACATGTACAAAAAGATATCGATAATGTGTTGTAGATGTATACTATACAAGAGTATTTTATTATAGGTGTAACGCTACCCTGAATGAACTGCGGGTTTAGATAGGCCACCCATTCCTGGCCTTGACCTCCTCAAAGACCTCAGCCCTTCTGACACACCTGGCTGAGTATATAGATCCGCAATAGTGCTAGAAATCACTAATAACAGTATTGGATACCCAGCAGCAATGCAGTTTTAGCCTAGGTTCACGTTGGAGCGATTTGTCATGCAATTTGAGAGATCAAATCGAATGAAAAGTTGCAGCCTATTTATTGGCAGCAATGGCACTGTTCCAATCAGTGTGACACTGATTTTTCAGCGCCGCACCGATTTGCAAAAGTAGTTCCTGCACTACTTTTGCCGATTTCAGGTGCGATTTCAATAGACATCTGTGCATGAAGCCACACAGATGTCTATCAAGTAGCACCTGAAATTGCGCTGATCTTGCTACTTTGAAATCGCGCTGCTTCAAGTGAAGTAGCGGCGATTTCAAAGTAGCATCAATGTGAACCAGGGCTTAAGAATATACTTGCACTCACTGGTTAGAGAAATAGAAAAAAACGTACTATATTATAAGTAATGAGTATACAGAGATCAAGTTAATTGTGACAGCAGGAATACACTTTGGTATGCAAGGTAATTAGCACCAAAAAAATCAAACCAAATACAAGATGACACCTGCTATCCATATCAGCATAAACTTTAATAACGCCATATACAGTGCAGCATTGATCAATAAGAATACTTGTGTAATAAACACTAGAAATGTTACTGTCGACATGCACTAGCTGTGGCAATATTCGGTTTAAAGGGGTTGTAAAGGCAGAAGGTTTTTTATCTTAATGCATTCTATGCATTAAGATAAAAAACCTTTTGTGTGTAGCAGCCTCCCCAGCACCCCCTAATTACTTATCTGAGCCTCATCTTTCTCCAGTGATGTCCACAAATGTCTAAGCTGCCCGGGACACTCCTCCTGATTGGCTGAGACACAGCAGCAGCGCCATTGGCTCCTGCAGCTATCAATCAAGTCAGTCAGCTAATCAGGGGAGAGAGGGGGTGGGGCCGGGTCAGGGCTTCATGTCTGAATGGATACACAGAGCTCTGACTCAGTTCAGGTGCCCCCATAGAAAGCTGCTGGCTGAGGGGCCACTGGATAAGAGGGAGAGGCCAGTAGCAGCAAAGATGGACCAGAGAAGAGGAGGATCCAGGCTGCTCTGTGCAAAACCAAATGCACAGAGTAGGAAAGTATAGCATGTTTGTTATTTTAAAAAAAAAAAAGGAGACTTTTCAATTGCTTTAAGGCCATCTGGCAAGCTCTGCCAATGCCTAATTGAAGAGAAATAGATGCACAGTGGCAAGCCTAGGTTAATGGGCACATTACATGACAGGTGCAGTCCTTAACACGTTTCTTTTGCTGGCTGTCATTGGGGCCCTTTAAGAAGAGTTGGTGCAGTTTACAACACTCCTAACAGAACTGCATGCAGGTGATGTAAGCTGTAGAAGCAAAGTAGTCCCTTGAACAGATGGAAAGTAACTGTGGGTCAACCATGATTGTTCAGTAGAATCACTGTAAAGAACTAGTATGGGTGCAATGTAAGTCTGCTAGGGATACTGCATAAAGCTAGGGTAATGCAACACGTGAGATGTGTAATTAGCGTACTGCACTCAGTAACACCTCTCTGCCAGCAGTAATAATACCAGGCAATAGTTCTCTTCCCAATCCCAGGACACAGCTGCGAATACTCTTGGTGAAAGGGTGCCCCTTAAGTTCTTAAGTCTCCCCGTGGCTTCTGGTAAACAGCGATGGTAGCTGGCAGCAGTAAGCAATCTAACTTCCTTGTGGCGGTGGTCTGGTTGTGGATAATGTAACCAATGCCGTGGTGTACCAAGTGTTCTTGACTTATAGTCAAAGGACCCAGGTCTCACAGGCCAGACTCACTGTAGGCAAGAGCTGATGCACAGAGTTCCTCTCTCTCTCTCTCTCTCTCTCTCTCCTGGCACTCAAAAGCCCCAAACTTTCTCAAGCAGAATGGTAAAAAGAACATCCTCCTCTCCTCCTGGGTCATTGGGACCTGTAGTTTCACACAGTACAGCAATCCTTGTCTATGCAAACTACATCTGTCAGAGTGCAGAGTAACATTGCTAGAGAGTGGGAGGGGGCTTTCACACACATAGGCCACCCGCTGCTACCAATGCTGTCCCTGTGTGCAGCGGTGGCGGAAAAAATGAATGAGAAAACATAACCAGTAGCAGTTGGCTACAGTCGTTTTAATGGGTATTAATGAAGTAAAATATTATAAAAATTAACCAACTGATCTACAGCGCATGATCATTCATTGAACATAAGTCTGGAAATGTCCATGAGTAAAGTCCATGAGTGAAAGATAATCCTCTGTGAAGTGAGTATAAATTAAAAATACGCAGGTGCTCAGGTGTGACAGCTCCCATCCACCAAAGACCCTGACGAATCAACCAGCTGCTCTAAACCCACATCAGAGGATATCCAACTTCTTGTCACAGGACGAACTCCACCATAAATAAAAAATATAGAATCTAGTGCTAGCAAAGGTTCCTCATTGCTGAAGAAGTCCACGCCCTGTGCTAGGATGTACCGCGTACATCGGAGAGGGGTTACGTCTGACATACCCATAACCTGGTCCCATTCTTGCATACATTTCATGTCCCTATGTGCGTCCTGTATATTTACCATCTCACTCCCTCTTGGCTTCATCCTCGTAGCTCCAATTGACCATACATCAGCATGACCACGCATCCCTACTGATGTCTACCTATATATACACACGTCTGTGTTTTTTTTTTTTTTTAACTTGTCTCTATACATATGGTTTGCTCTTAACATTTGGACATATGGACTTATGATACCTAATTTTATATGTGTGTCATTCACACGCAAATAATATTTAATGCTTTTAAAATCCCATTACATTTATATTGAATTTGTATTTTAAATTTATCTTTATTTTAATTTTTAATTCTTAACCTCCAATTTTATATCTACATTTCTATGTTTATTATTATTATTTTTATTTTTCTTATACACCCCCATATATGAGAATATATATATATATATATATATATATATATATATATATATATTTTTCCTGTCCTCCCATTCATTGTCACACTACGAGCCATAGATGGTGAGGAGATGGGCGGTATTGTTATTTTGACCCCTAGAGGTCTCTCTTGTTCCACTTGAGAGTCCCTCCCTCCGGGTCTCCTATAATAGAGCCGTCCACCTTCCTCCCAGTCAGGGTCTGAAGAAAATACAAGACGTATTGAAACGCGTCACCCTATTGGCTCCACGTTCTTTGACGTCACTTCCGTGACGCTGCACTTCCGCTATTCACACTTCCGGCGCCTTGTGCGTTCCAACACGAGCTGCATACCATCTACAGAGTCTACAGACGACACTGGCCAGCCGATCAGTGACTCCACAAACAGCTCCAGTGACACCCCAGCACAGGCACCCAGCATGGACGTGATATAGCCTTCATTTACTATTGGCACCATTCTCCTCCTCACTCAACGTTATGTCTGACATCACCTGCGGCCATCTTGGAGGAGTGTGTTTGCATACACAGCAGTCTATGATCGCTTGCACTTGGCTTCAAGTGCTCATTTTGTGAGTGTTTTACTCATACTTTTACTGTGATTAATAAATCCATTAGACGGAGAGCACTAGATTCTTTATTTTTTATTTATGGTGGAGTTCGTCCTGTGACAAGAAGTTGGATATCCTCTGATGTGGTTTTGAGCAGCTGGTTGATCCGTCAGGGTCGGATCATTAAGATGAGAGGCCAGTTTAGTCTTTGGTGGATGGGAGCTGTCACATCTGAGCACCTGCGTGTTTTTCATTTATACTTCACAGAGGATTATCTTTCACTCATGGATTTTACACATGGATGTTTTCCAGACTTCTGTTCAATGAATGATCATGCGCTGTAGATCAGTTGATTATTTTATGTATATCTATCATCAAACTTCATTTTAGCGTTGCACTTTTTGTTATAATTATTCTAACAAAGGTTTTCTGAATTTTCCTTCAGTGCATAGCTGCGAATGTGTCCTTGAAGGTTATGTTTGCGCTAAATATTTTTTTGTTTTTATTATAAAAATTAGGACATTGATAAAATTTCCACATTTGGTCTTTTGTTATGGATATTTTAAATTGGGGGTGTGGTGCACTTGATAATATTTAAATTGCAGGGATTATTTTTGACAGCTGTATGAATGCTTGAGAATTTTTTTATAAATACACTGCTCAAAAAAATTAAAGGAACACTTTTTAATTAGGGTATAGCATCAGGTCAATTAAACTCCTGGGATATTGATCTGGTCAGTTAAGTAGCAGAGGGGATGGTTAATCAGTTTCAGCTGCTTTGATGTTAATGAAATTAACATCGGGTGCACTAGATGGGCAACAATGAGACGGCCTCCAAAACAGGAATGGTTTTACAGGTGGAGGCCACTGACATTTGTTTCCCCTACTCATCTTTTCTAACAGTTTTTCACTAGTTTTGCATTTGGCTGGGGTCAGTGTCACTATTGGTAGCATGGGGCGATATCTGGACACTATAGAGGTTGCACAGGCAGTCCAACTACTTCAGGATGGCACATCAATAGGTGCCATTGCCAGAAGGTTTTCTGCATCTCCCAGCACAGTCTCAAGAGCATGGAGGGGATTCCAGGAGACAGGCACTTACTCTAGGAGAGCTGTACAGGGCCATATAAGTTCCTTTACCCATTAGCAGGACCAGTATCTGCTCCTTTGTGCAAGGAGGAACAGGATGATCACTGCCAGAGCCCTACAAAATGTTGGAACAGTGAGTTCTGCGTTCCTCCTGGTGCAGGACAATGCCCAGCTTCATGTGGCGAGAGTATGCAACCAGTTCCTGGAGGACGAAAGAATTGATACCAATGAATGGCCCCCAAGCTTGTCTGACCTAAATCCAATAGAAGACCCCTGGGACATTATGTTTTGGTCCATCAGATGCCACCAGGTTGCACCTCAGTCTGTCCAGGAGCTCAGTGATGCCCTGGTCCAGATCTGGGAGGAAATACCAAAGAAACACCATCCGTCTCATTAGGAGCATGCCTCGATGTTGTCAGGCATGCATGAGGGGGTCATACAAATTACTGAGTACCATTTGGAGTTGCTGCAATGAAATTTCAGCAAAATGGACTAGCCTGCTGCATCATTTTTTCACTTTGATTTTCGGGGTGTCTTTGAATTCAGCTCCCTGTAGGTTGATAATTTTCATTTCCATCAAATGATGTGGCATCCTTTTGTTCCTATCACATTACCCAGTCCATATCAGTATAGATATCCAGCATGATATTTTTCCCCTATTGAGATCTGATATGTTTTTAAAGTGCTCCTTTAATTTTTTTGAGCAGTGTAGTTCCCAAATTATCACAGTAACTTGTGTCGGCAGACGTTTCCCAAAATGCATCAGACTTACAAATGACTATGAATGTTTACGGCCAGGTAGCGAATTGTGCAAGAATACAGACACTGGAACTGGAAGAAAGAGGAGGATCATAAATGAAAGGCAATGCTTCCTGCCATGCTACCTTGCAGCTTATTCTGCAAATAAGAATTTTACACCAGTGTTACTAAGGTGAAACATCCTTTTATTGTTGTTCTCCTAACATGAACCACACCTGGTGAACACCTAGCAAATGGAAACGTCCTGTACAAACCATCAAGAAAAGGTTTGGTAACAAAATAAAACTTAAAAAAAAACAGCCATTCTGGGTTTTTGCCAGAAAAGTAGCTGTTTGATATGGTAACTGATGAAATGGCCAGAACCTGAAATAATTGTCCTTTATGACATAAGGTGAAAGGTGCACATTGTATTATAAGTTGGAAATAAAGCTGCCGATATTCTGATGAGAAGCAGGGCTCCTACAATCATACTGATGAGTTTGGAGACTCTGGCCAAAAAGTCAGAGAATTCCCAGACCTACTTTTGAGGAGCCAAGAAAAATGTTTTACCCATTAACAGCAGGATAGTATCAAGAAAGTTAGGTTCAAGCTATATTTCATTGTATCAAGTCTGAATAGTATTCCTACATGTGCTCCACAGTGTTCTTCTCTTCTGGAGGAATGGAGCAACTTTATGGATAAAAAGGACCTCCATCCTAATAAGAACAAGCTTACATCAAAAGTTTGAATAGTAAATGGACCATAATGGACCATAATAAAAAAAATTGTGCAGCGCAATACTCACCGAGACTAAGATCAAGAAATGTATTTGTTATTTTTACAATAAAAATCATAAAACGAAATAGGGTCGTAGCCCCTTCCAATGCTACACATCAATTTAAAATCAGAATGCTCCCCTTGCATCCCTGGGCAAGATGTCATATGTGTTTGTTCTCCTGTGACAGAAAGAATTTAGGAGATACAGGAACACACCATACATGTGAGTGATGGCTTCAATGATAATATACAAGGAACAAGAGAAAACTTGGTGATTTGCTACAGAAGGGAGCCATGGAACCATGTCCCATATCCACAGCCAGTTTCTCAGGCTCTAGAACCCCTTCTGATGGTCACCTTGGGTAATCAAATGCAGTAAATAAACCTCAGTGTATTGGTGGAAACAGCTGTAGATCTTGTGATAGACTGGAGGAAATAATCTGTGCTTACATCACAAATTATAAATAAGCACATGTTTATCAGGGATATAATTCAATAGCTGCACCAAATGTAAATGAGCACCAGTGATAACAGATAAAACATTATGCAAACAGCATTTCCTGAGGAAGTTTTCTGCACAGGAAGTCCTGAGTTCAACATGTTTTCCAGCGGTGTCAATCCTGACCTGATGCTGCACTGTGTCACTCCAACTGGGATAATGAATAGTCAGGAATCTCATTGCTCTCCTTCTACTGTATAATTCTTTATCTGTCCAGCATTTCCTGCATCTGCAATGCTCAGTATATACCCTGTGCAATTAATCACATTACTGTACAGCTCATTCGCTGTATGACCGGAGCACACAGCAACTTCCCTGCAGCCAACATTAGATAAAAGCTGTCTTTTACAACATCCCTATAGCAACAAGAAATATTTCCCACTAGACACTGGATACTTTAAGAGCCTGTATAGGCATAATGGTACAAGATATAAAAATAATCATTCTATTTCTAAAAAATGATGATCCCCCTATCTTGCATTACATCAAATGTGCTGGAAAATGTATGATTACACTTTAAAACCAAACTCAGTTAATTGTTTCTTCTTTCTGAGTCCAATGTGGAGGACTGTATCCACTAAATTGAGCTTTATCCATTTGTATACCATACACAAATTCAGGACTTTTGATGGTCTTCTCTTTCTCTTTACTCCACAGCTGCTATATTTTAGGGTGCCCCTTGTTCAGCCGGTGTATATACCAGCCTTACAGGCCAACCCACAATTTCTATCCCAATTTAGAAATGAAGAGGTAGGTAGTCTTCTGCCCACAATGTTAGAAGACAATGGGGTTAATTTACTAAAGGCAAGCAGCCTGCTCCCTCTGTAAGGGAAGTTGTACTTTGCATGGGAATTTTCCCCAGAGCTCAGCGAATGAGGCAAAGTTTGGATGACTTCTATCATCCAATCACGTGCAAGCAAAATTGCTGTTTTTTATTTTATTTTCCCAACTGGTGATTGGGTATTCTTTTGCATTGAATGTCCATGCACTTGTGTTTTGAATAGAGACTCAATAACACTTATGTTCCCAAATATAACTGGAAAATCTAAATGGGGTTAAATCTCAAATACACATTTTACCATATCTATGCCATATCCTAAAGGCATGCCCCTACACCTTCTCTGACATGAACAAAAGGTCCTTGGGGTGTGGGGTTGTTTTTCAGGGGTTGGGCTTGGCCCCTTAGTTCTAGTTAAGGGAACTCTAAAGGCGTTGGCATGCCAAGATATTTTGGACAATTTCATGCTCCCAACTTTGTGCGAACAGTTTGGGGATGGCCCCTTCCAACATGACTGTGCACCAGTGCACAAAACAAGTTCAATAAAAGACATAGATGAGCGAGTTTGGGGTGGGGGAACTTGACTGACCTACACAGAGTCCTGACCTCAACCCGATAGAACATCTTTGGGATGAATTAAAGCGGAGACTGCAAGCTAGGCCTTCTCATCCAATATCAGTGCCTGGCCTCACAAATGTGCTTCTGGAAGAATAGTCAAACATTCCCATAGACACACTCCTAAACCTTGTGGACAGCCTTCCCAGAGGAGTTAAAGCTGTTATAGTTGCAAAGGGTGGGCCAACTAAATATTGAACCCTACTGATTAAAACTGGGATGCCATTAAAGTTCATGTGCGTGTAAAGGCAATACTTTTGACCATATTGTGTATGTATAGACAGGCACACTGCTAGATGCTGGCACCCGGGGCAAGGGCCCTAGGTATCTAGTAATGCCATGATCTCAAATATTATTCAGAATTCAGTCTTTGCTAAACGTTGATTCTAAGGTTTTATCTTGTTAATCAATTATGCACAATATACTTTTTGAAATGTGGTTTATTTTTTAATTCTTGGATTTATTAAAGAAATAATATACTTGCTTTTTAATTTAAATCACCTTATTACAACATTAGATTACTAGGCATTCCAACATGCTTTGGAGGGGTACTTTTACCCTGAGCCTTTGACCCCTATATGTATAAAGGCCAGAGTACTAACTCCTAAGGTGCTAAGGGAATGTAGTAGGAAAGGGAAAAGAGACCAAAGAAAAGGAAGACAGCAAAGAATGGGGCAAAATAAGAACAGCCTTACCTACTTTTCTAGCGGTATTCTTTAGGAATCAGAACAATCTAGGTACCCATGTGTGCCCCAGATCTTTTTGGAACACAACCAACACCCCTGTGTAAAGACAAGTTGTTACAAGAAAGGCTGTGCCTACCTTGTCCCCAGAGAGTGACGCACTGCTGCTCATGGGTCTGACACATGCCGCTGTAGCAGTATCCATCCAGTGTGTAGCAAGGGTGGCCGTCATGTTGGTAGACATTGGGCGGGCAGTGTGCGCTGCTTCCAGTGCAGAATTCAGGTAGATCACAGAAATTACTTGAGTCCCTGCATGGAGTTCCACCTGGCTTTAGCTGTAAGGCCAAAGCATAAATATTAAAACCATAATCAATGGGGGAATATTTTTCTCACCACATTAGCACATTCCCTCTTGAGAAAGCGGAAACAATTTACTATCACGGTTGCACATTTTCCTCACTCATGCATTATTTACAATAGCCAATATCAACTGATATACCTTTCAAAGGAGTTTTATTTCTGTTTAGCGAGTCTTATGATCCAGGGATCAGAGCGCAACCTGGGGACCCAAAACTATATCTAAATTTTAGCAAGTACAGCAAATGGCTGTTGATCTCATCATAAATGTTCTTGCCACTTCCTGTGAGCTAAAATTAAAATTGTATGTTACTTCAGTAAATGGCTAATCTCTCCATCCCCCATGTGATGG
Source organism: Glandirana rugosa (assembly GCA_018402905.1). Classification (NCBI taxonomy): domain Eukaryota; kingdom Metazoa; phylum Chordata; class Amphibia; order Anura; family Ranidae; genus Glandirana; species Glandirana rugosa. Next base: position 76,444 of record BLSH010419509.1, read on the forward strand.
AGATGAACAAAGGCAGACATGTTTGAAGTCCAGCCTGTATGACGACAATGGCTGCCCCCCATAAATACAGTGGGGGAGTGAACATAGACACTCAGAGACAGGAAGTATGTTATTCAAGGATTACTAGGTGAAAATAAAGGGAAACAAATACAGTCACCTCATTTTAGGACTGTACGCTGCTATATATTACATTTTGTTTTTTGGGGTTTAATTATTTTATAACTTTTCTTTTTTTTTCAGATTATCCACCAGCATCTTTTGTGGTCAAAAGTGGCAGTAAATTATTAAATCAGCCCCTAACCCTAAATACAGCTGCAGATGAATGGAAACATTATTTAAATAATTGCAATATCAAACTCAAAATTACTTTACTATACATTTTAACAAAATTAACATTTGGAATATACATTTTAACAAAATTGGTGTTTTATGTAATAAAGAAACTAACCCAACAAATGACTGCTTCCTGGAGCCTTAATGTTGGGGAACTTCATGTTTTGGAGAAACTCTTTTGTCTTGCAGGTTACTGAACTTACCACTATTCCTGTTTTTAATCACACAAAAAGTGTGAAAATAAAATCAAAAGTGTACAAGTCTATTTTATAACTTGTCACAGCCCCTGAGACATGGAAGGCTATTCGGGGTCTGAGACAGAGTAAAAAGCTTAAAACATCCATATCTTTGGCTTAGAGTCCATGCAAGAGATAAAACTAAAGCTTTCTGACAAAGAATCTTCCAAAATAAACAAGCTGTAACTATAATAAAGTCCAAAGTGTTATTTGAAGATTTTAGAGGTCATTATAAATCAGGGGTATTGAATTAAAATTCACGGAGGTTCGATCAGTAAAAATTTCTTCCAGGAGAGGTCAGAATCGCATGTTTGTGTGATGATTCAGATCCTTCACATCACAGCCAGCTCCTCCGTTATCGCAATCCCATTCTTAGGGCTGGTACACACCAGAGCATGGTGTGGGAAAGGTGAGTTCCATGCGCATGTACTGTGCCATGCTAATAACTCATTACCTTGTCGGTCTGCTGTGGGTGCCAATACATATATATTAAGCCACCAAACTTATCAATAAAGTCTGCCAACATCCCATTATGAATATTTTGAAAGTACTCCCCCAGTACACTTGCAGCACTTTTAACGGCAGCACATATAGAAAAACTCCATTATAAAATCATGTTTATTGTTACAAAATATAAATGATATTTGAGATGTGGACTAGCACTTTTTCCTTTGCTGGACTATCATACTTATGTGCAAGAGTGTTTTAGGTTTGCTGATTAAAGGTGTCTGCTTTACTACTTCATCCAGAATGCAGACACCCTAAGACAGAAAGTGTGTTACTGGCTGTTACAGGTTACAGGTGAAATAAACAAAGCCTAAAAAAGAAAGTGAATACAGCCACCACATCTAAGTATTAGTAAGCTGCCATATATTACATTTTTGTTTTTAGGTTTAACCACAGCTTTACTGCTACAGGGTGGCAGCTGTTCACTGAATCACTTATATATACACGTTATCTGGCTCTTCCGGGTAGGTCTGGAAAAGCATTCTTTGAAAGGATGAAACTAAGATTAATCTGTACCAGAATGACGGGAAGAAAAAAGTGTGGAGAAGGCTTGGAACAGCTCATGATCCAAAGCACACAATGTCATCTGCAAAACATGGTGGAGGCAGTGATGGCATGGGCATGCATGGCTTCCAGTGGCACTGGGTCATTGGTGTTTATTGATGTGACAGAAGACAGAAGCAGCCGGATGAATTCTGCAGTGTTTAGAAATATACTGTGAGCCCAGATTCAGCCAAATGCAGCAAAGTTGATTGGACCGCACTTCACAGTACAGATGGACAATGATCCAAAACACCCTGCAAAAGCAACCCAGGAACTATTGAAGGAAAAGAAGTGGAATATTCTGCAATGGCCGAGTCAATCACCTGATCTCAATCCAATTAAGGATGTATTTCACTTGCTGAAGGCAAAACTAAAGGCAGAAAGACCCACAAACAAAGAACAACTAAAGACAGCTGCAGTTAGAGCCTGGCAAAGCATCAGAAAGGAGGAGACCCAGTCTTTGGTAATGTCCATGGTTTCTGACCTTCAGGCAGTCATTGCCTGTAAAGGAATCTAAACCTAAAATTTGTACTTGATGTTTATGTTAAACTCCTTGAATTAAAGCTGAAAGTCTGCACTTCAAATTAAATTGGATTGTTTCATTTTAATTGTATTCTGGTGGCATACAGAGCCAAAAGTATGAAAATTGTGCCTGTGTCCAAATATATATGGACCTAACTGTATGTAAACAAGGCAGATCGCCATTCTGACAGTAGGGAGGGCATGGACCCTGCGTCTCTGCAAAGCAAGGACTAAGATCAATGTCTTCCCCTAGTAAAAACACCTCACACAGTGTAGTAAAACGCTAGCTAGGCACACAGTTAAACCTTTGATCGCCCATGATGTTAACCCCTTACCAGCCAGTGTCATTAGTACAGAGACGCTGCATTTTTTTTAGCACTGATCACTGTATTAGTGTCGCTGGTCGCAAAAAGTGTCAAAAGTATAGTGTCAGAATGCAATATCGCAGTCCCGCTATAAGTTGCTGATCGCCGCCATTGCTAGTAGAAATAAATAAATAAGTAAATAAAAATGAATAAAAATATCCCATAGTTTGTAGACGCTATAACTTTTGCACAAACCAATCAATATATACTTACTGGAATTTTTTTACCAAAAATATGTAGCAGAATATATATTGGCCCAAACTGATGAAGAAAGTAGATTTTTTTTTTGTTTTTTTATTGGATATGTTTTATAGCAGAAAGTAAAAAATATTGTTTTATTTTCAAAATTGTTGTTTTTTTTTAGAGCAAAAATTAAAAAAACGCAGTGGTGGTCATATACCACCAAAAGAAAGCTCTATTTACATTGTATTTGGATACAGCGTCGCACGACCATGCAATTGTCAGTTAAAGTAGCGCAATGCCGTATCGCAAAAAATGGCCTGGTCATGATGAGGGGGTAAATCTTCTGGAGCTGAAGTGATTAATACCACTTTAAGTCTTATTTATAGTAGGAGATACAGCCATCAAATCTGGAGAAGGCACAAAACTGTACAATAGAAAAATAAAAGATCATCATCATCATAAATTCATTTCTGTATAGAATTTACTGAGACCACACATATGGTAAATAAAAAGTCACCAGCATTGATACATGAGCTTTCAATTGCTTTCTAGTGCCTTCATACTCGGGGGGGAATTGGTTAAAGCGGAGTTACGCCCTATTAAAAATCAGCAGCTACAAAAAGTGTAGCGGCTGACTTGTAATAATCGGACACATACCTGTCTCAGGCTCCAGCGATGCAGCCGCCTGCAGTGTCGCTCTTCTCCCCCTCTTCCGTATGGTGCCGACATCACAAGTGTGGGCATCCGGCTTTGGCTTCGGCGTATCTTCTGGGACCTGTGACGTGTCCTAGAAAATTGCAGAGAGGGGGGGGGGGTGAACTTCCTTCCGGCTCCGTGGCACCAGGAGAGGGAGTGGATCTGGGACCCTGACCACCCCCCCCCAAAAAAAAAATACATGCCAATTGTAGCATGACAGGGGGTCACCTTCCCTTAAAGTGGAAGTTCCACTTTTGGGTGGAACTCCACTTTAAGCTTTGATATGAATTTGTCACCTCTACAACTATAGCAAGAAGAAGAAGAGGCTCTGTTCTGCTACCCTATAATATTTATCAAAGTAGAGGTCTCTTTCTTGGTATTTACACTTTCAGTATATTTGTTGAAAGATTTTTCCAAAAAGGGACACAAATTTTAGGTAAAGAATGACATCAAGGACAAACGCTTAGTAACTTTTTAAACAAGTACACAACCAATACTTCCCAACCTTCTGAGATAAAAAAAATCAGGGACTTCATTTAACAAGACGTTAAAACACACATACCTGTAAAAAATCCCATCATTTCATATTAAAAAAAAAAAAAAAAAGCATTAATACTTCTCTAGCAAAAAGAAGTTTCATTAGTCATAGAAACCCATAAACAACAGTAAGCATCTATGAAAAAAATACTACTATGAATAAAAATTAGTTCACCCCATTGCTTGTTTAAAAAACAATAGATATAGAACACATAGCAACCAAATTGCATCATGTTTTTGAGTTAAAATACATTTAGAACAAACTTTAGACTAACTGCTTTGGGCGATTTTACACGTTTTTTTTGTATTTTTAAAGGGCCAGCCTTTTTTTCCTCAATTGATGTAAAACATTCAAAAACATTGGGGGCTGGCATTCAGCCATGTTTTTGCGTGTTTTTGAGCGTTTGAGTGTTTTTAGAGCTGAAAAAACGTCTCTCAGAACCCACTGGTCTTTTTTTTTTACAGTTCAAAAACGCCCCAGCCAAAAACAGTTGATAACAGCCTATGTGTGCATGAACATGATGGAGGGTTTATTGACTGTAGAAAAAAAATGTCTGCAGCCAGGGGCGGGCGGATAGGGGTCGCAGGAGTCGCCATGGCGACCGGGCCCCCTGTATGCCCAGATTAGGAGGGGATGAGGACTGGAGCGCTCCGTTCCAGGGAGCCTCGTCACACTGTTTACTGTGAAAGCAGTGTGTGCTGTGCTCTTTGTCTCCCCCTACAGTGCAGTACTCGGCAGGAAGAGAGAAGGTACTGACGTTTTTTTAA
>BLSH010419509.1:81731-94670 GCA_018402905.1 Glandirana rugosa
GGGGGTCGTGTGGGTGAATACGGAGATTAGTGGGTGTGCTGGGGGGTGATTAGAGGCATAAGTGGGTGTGCTGGGGGGTGATTAGAGGCATAAGTGGGTGTGCTGGGGGGGTGATTAGAGGCACAAGTGACTTGCGACCGGGCTTCGAGGAAAGGGCCCTGTCAGAGGGGGGCCCTTCATGGTTTCTTGCATCGGGGCCCTGAGAGTTCTAGTTACGCCACTGTCTGCAGCTAAAAACAGCAGCTGTAAAACAGTCAAAAAGCGCCCTGTGTACATGAGGCCAAAGAGTGTAGGCAAACAACACACCCTTTCCTCGCCCCCAGTTAGGCTGGATTCACACCTACAGGCGATACTCAAAAAATTAGATCATCATGCAAAAGTTCATTTATTTCAGAAATGCAACTTAAAAGGTGAAACTAATATATGGGATAGACTCATTACATGCAAAGAAAGATAGTTCAAGCCGTGATTTGTCATAATTGTGATGATTACGGCTTACAGCTCATGAAAACCCCAAATCCACAATCTCAGAAAATTAGAATATTACATGCAATCAATAAAACATGGATTGTACATAGAACAATATCAGACCTCTGAAAAGTATAAGCATGCATATGTACTCAGTACTTGGTTTGGGCCCCTTTTGCAGCAATTACTGCCTCAATGTGGCGTGGCATGGAAGCTATCAGCCTGTGGCACTGCTGAGGTGTTATGGAAGACCAGGATGCTTCAAAAGTGGCCTTCAGCTCTTCTGCATTGTTGGGTCTCATGTCTCTCATCTTTCTCTTGGCAATGCCCCATAGATTCTCTATGGGGTTCAGGTCAGGCTAGTTTGCTGGCCAGTCAAGCACAGTAATCCCACGGTCATTGAACGAGGTTTTGGTGCTTTTGGCAGTGTGGGCAGGTGCCAAGTCCTGCTGGAAAATGAAGTCAGCATCCCCATAGAGCTCGTCTGCGGAAGGAAGCATGAAGTGCTCCAAAATCTCCTGGTAGACGGCTGCGTTGACCCTGGACTTAATGAAGCACAGTGGACCAACACCAGCAGATGACATGGCTCCCCAAATCAACACAGACTGTGGAAACTTCACACTGGACTTCAAGCATCTTGCAGTGTGCGCCTCTCCATTCTTCCTCCATACTCTGGGTCCTTGGTTTCCAAACGAGATGCAAAATTTGCTTTCATCAGAAAAGAGGACTTCGCACCACTGAGTTACAGACCAGGTCTGTTTTTCTTTAGCCCAGGTAAAACACTTCTGAAGTTTTTTGTTGTTCAGGAGCAGCTTGACAAGAGGAATACGACATTTGAAGCCCATGTCCAGGATTTGTCTGTGTGTGGTGGCTCTTGATGCGCTGACTCCAGCCTCAGTCCACTCCTTGTGAAAGCCCCAACACCTTTGAATGGACTTTTCCTGACAATCCGCTCCAGGCTGCGGTCATCCCTGCTGCTTGTGCACCTTTTCCTTCCACATTACTTTCTATTAATGTGCTTTGATACAGCACTTTGGGAACATCCAACTTCTTTTGCAATTACCTTTTGAGAGACCATTCAAAGGCTCAGGAACCCTTTGCAGGTGTTATAGCTTAATTAGATGATTAGAGTGGGACACTTTGAGCCTAGAATATTGCATCTTTTCACAATATTCTAATTTTCTGAGATTGTGGATTTGTGGATTTGGGGTTTTCATGAGCTGTAAGCCATAATCATCACAATTATGAAAAATCACGGCTTCAAATATCTTGCTTTGCATGTAATGAGTCTATCTCATATATTAGTTTCACATTTTAAGTTGCATTACTGAAATAAATGAACTTTTGCACGATATTCTAATTTTTAGAGTATCACCTGTATGCATTTTTAGCGCTTTTTGCATTTTGCAGATTTGCACTGCAGAATGTGTTCCATAGGAAACCATGTTAAATGGACTGCAGTGCAAATCTGCAAAATGCAAAAAGCACTAAAAATGCATAGGTGTGAATCCAGCTAAACAAAGGCAATAATTCTAGAGCTGGATAAAAGTTGTAACATTTATGGTAAAGTAGACCTAAAGATCCTACCTTTCCCACTAATTTCCCACTCACATGTTCCAGCTAAGGGCATGGATAACAATGGCTTGGGATATACCTGTTAAATGGTCTTCCTTCTTTCTTTTTCTTATTATTTTGATAGTATAGAGATATGCAGGAAATAGTAGTTTACATGTTATCCCTCACTAGAGACATATTACAATCTTCAATAGTAATATGCTTATTATAACTGCGCTGATTCACTCACTTCTAGCACTCTGATCCCTTCGGTTTGACTTGGAAGAATAGAGCCGATAGATGCTTCATATTACTTCATCTTTGTTGTACCTGAGTATTGTACACTATGACTGCAATGTATATGTGTTGTAAATGTCCTACAGCTTTCGAATAAACCTGATTTTTTGATAAAAAACAAAACGCTTGCTGCCTACATGCACTAGTGATGGTGATGAACCATACGGTATTTTTTGGCATGGCCATTTCTAGTCTCCACCAGGGGCGCATGTACTTAGGAGCATAACTGAGAGTCAGTGGTCAGCTCATAATAGAAACAAGCCTAAAAAAGAACGCCAGTTAATACTTTAGTGGAAGCATCATATTTAAAAAGATTGAAAATGAATTAATTGCAATTAATTAACATTTTAATGTTTTTATTAAACTGTGTTTAGGTCTGCTTTAAGCAGTAAGTATTTATATTGATCTATGCATTAGATCAGCTATGCATCAGTACATTTTCCTTCCAATTAAATATAAGCAGCACAGTAGGTTAAAGTAGGTCTATTAGGAGTATTAAAAACAGTATCTCCTGCGCTCAGTTGTTCTGCTAAGGGTATATAGACTATATTAACAAAAGTACACGCACATGAACTTCAATGGTATCCCAGACTTAGTCTGTAGGGTTCAATATTGAGTTGGCCCACCCTTTGCAGCTATAACAGCTTCAACTCTTCTGGGAAGGCTGTACACAAGGTTTAGGAGGGTGTCTATGGGAATGTTTGACCATTCTTCCAGAAGCGCATTTGTGAGGTCAGGCACTGATGTTGGATGAGAAGGTCTGGCTTGCAGTCAAAGCTCTAAATCATTCCAAAGGTGTTCTATCGTGTTGATGTCAGGACTAGGGGTGGAGGAACTTGACTGGCCTGCACAGAGTCCTGATTTCAAACTGATAGAACACCTTTGGGATAAATTTCAGCAGAGACTGAGAGCCGCTTCTGGAAGAATGGTCAAACATTGCCCTCACAGGACCTGTGGGTGTCCTTGCAAGCACTGAAAGCAACAACAAAAGAAAGGGTGCACCGACCTAGTGCATTTCCAACATAATCATTTTTATTGAGTAATAATACGTAATCTACTTACAAATGCTAGACAAGCATAAGCATGTAAAATGGTGCTGACGAGACCAGCTTAACTACTTGCCGACTGCCCGCCGCAGCGTGATGGCGGCAAAGTGGCTCGTTATCGCAAACTGCGTCCCCTGGCGGTGGCCGCGATAACTAGTATTGTGAGCGTGCGCAGAGGTACTGTGTTCCGGGGGGGGGGGGCAGGGAGCGGGTAGGGCGGACTCGTTCTCCGCTAGCTACCCGCGATGGCCTCCCTGCAGTGAAAGAACGGAGGTCCGTGTAAGTAAACACGGATCTCCGTTCTGACAGAGGGGGAAGGGCTGTGATCACAGGCTTCCTGTATATGGAAGCCATGATCACTCCCCTCCCCCTGCCAGCCCAACCCCCATACAGTTAGAAGACACTGAGGGAACACAGTTAACCCTTAGAGCGCACCCTCCAGGTTAACCCCTTTACTGCCAATGGCATTTACACAGTATGCCAATGGTCCCAAAAAAGTGTCAAAATGGTCCGACATGTCCACTGCAATATCGCAGTACCGCTAAAAATCACAGATCGCCGCCATTACTAGTTAAAAAAAAATAAAAACCCCAGAAATGAATTCTCATCATTCGTAAACGCGGCAACTTTTGCGCAAACCAATCAATAAACGCCGATTGCGATTTTTTTTACCAAAAATATGAGGAAGAATATAAATTGACCAAAACCGATGAAAAACATTTTATTTTTAGATTTTTTTTTGGATTTGTATTTTATCAAAAAGACAAATTGTTTTTTTTGCAAAATTGTCGCTCTTATTTTGTTTATAGTGGCAATCAGAAATGACGCAGAGGTGATGAAATACCACCAAAAGAAAGCTCTATTTGTGGGGAAAAAAAGGACGCAAATTTCATTTGGGTACAACATTGCGCGACCGCGCAATTGTCAGTTAAAGCGACGCAGTGCCGAATCGCAAAAAGTGCTCTGGTCCTAAAGTGTGAAATCCTTCTGGGGCTGAAGTGGTTAAGGTCCATAGTGCTCAACCATGCCTATGGTTGCTAAGTGTTTGTAAGATTACATTTTATTAAAAAATGGTTATGTTGGTAATGCAGAAGGTTTGGTACGCCCTTTCTTTTGTTGTATTCTATGATGAGTATAACATGAATTTAACCTAAAAGGCAATATAAACATATAGGATAGTTGAATAGCACTTTTCTTTCCTTCATCTATACAGTCTAAGGGGCAGCGTAGTGGCTAGTTTCAGGGCTGGTGCAAGGAATTTTGTCACCCTAGGCGGAACCTCATTTTGCCGCCCCCTTGGCCCCACCCCCTTTGCCCTGCCCATGTATACGGTGGAGGTGGCGAGGGTGGGGTTTTTTTTGCAGCATCTCTCCACCTATTTCTTCAGCCGTGGTCCGCATCTGCACCTCTGGACCCGGCCTGAAGACAAATAGTGGCAATATGGCACCCCTTTGCATTACATTACCCGCTTTACATCACAGACCTCTTTGCATCCAAGTCCCCCAATTTACATTACAACCCCTTTACCTCAATGCCCTCTTTCCCCCTTTCACATCACAGCCCCCCTCCCCTGTAACACAGCCCCCCTCCTTGTAACACAGTCACTTTTATGTGAATGCCTCCTTCCTTACCTTGCACAGCAGGTAGAAGACAGAGGATGTGGCATGTCTGAGCAGAAGGCGGGAGCTGTCCAACTTTCCAGACAGAAGATTGGTTGCTAGGACCGCCCCTTACAATAAAAAAAGTAGGGACAACATGCAGAGCACCCTGCACATGGGGGGCAGCTATGGTGCTGTCAAGTGACTGTAATGACATAGCATGCCAGGATGCACAGTGGCCTCCGGGCGGGGGGTGCTGCCACCCGCGGCTCTCCACTAACATGATAGAGGCATAGTGGCCTCTGGGGGGTTGGGGTACTGCCACTCGCGGCTCTCCTGTGATGACATGAATGATCGATGCAGAGCAGTGACGGATTAACATCCGCCTAGTCTGCCTGGTGGTAGAGCTGACCCTGGCTAGTTTTGTAAGCACTTAAGTCCTGCAGTGCAGTGGCTTTGGGTTATACTCATGTTAAGGATATTGAAACACATCTATCCAAAGGGGACAACTGTAGAGGAAAGTAGGACAACAGGTATTTGGGAGCAAAAGTCTCCTATATGTGACACTTTTTAGTTCCAAAACCGAGTTTTTTTGCCTGTTCGTACAACATTTAGCTAATGTCAAGCTTTAATCTGCAATGTCTACAGCTTATAGATCAGGACACGCATCTGCAGAACAACATGTATTGCAAGATCACAGCATTAGGTTCCCATGGCAAAACAGATTATGGCTGTAGAAATATTTTAAATGTCTGATTTCCCTTTACAAGCGTGTATGATTCAGAGCTGTTTGTTTATCTGACACAGGAAAGGACAATGAAGAATAGCAGGACCAAGACACTAATGCAATAGAAGCGTGACTTCATTTGGAACTTATTTGTCTGTCAGGATTATAAGTCTTCCCATGCTCAGGGCAGCAAACAGCATTACACTGAAAGAGAGAATACAATTTGTACAGGACAGATCTATATAGAAAACCCCTTAACACATTAACAATGAATGAGGGCTGTCACATAGTGAACTTCACATTGGAATATGCACATATTTTATCAGTTTAACTAAATTAAGTAGCACATGCATCTATTGAGAAAAGTCATGTTAAACTAACTAGCTATGAAATAGTTGGCATCACTAACCTTACTTTATAAAACCACTCAGTTCTGGGAAAAAAAGTTTGGTTGAGTCACCCAAAACCTTCCTATATCTCAGAGTGATTGACATGGCAAAATATCCTCAGCCTAGTTTTGACTTTGTTCCAATGTTGCAGACTATATTAAAAGTTTACTTTTTTTCTTAAAATAACAAACATGTTATACTTTCCTCCTCTGTGCAAGGGTTTTGCACAGAGTGGCCCAATCCTCCTCTTCTGGGGTCCCTCCATGGCGCTCCTGGCTCCTCCCCACTTTGAGTGCCCCGCCGGAGAAACGCTCTTCCTGGGGGCACCCGTGCGGGCGTGCGCCCAAGTCCTGTTGCTGCGTCCATTGACACAGATGACAAAACTCGACCCCGCGCACCCACATCACTGGACTTGATTGACAGCAGCAGGAGCCAATGGCTCCCCTTCTATCAATCTATCCAAATGAGGACCGGAGCCCGCGGCTGGAGCTGCCGGGCTCGTCCCCGGGGCATGAACGATCAGGCTCAGGTACGTAAACGGGTGCTCTGGGGAGGGAGCTGCAACAAAAAAGGTTTTTCACCTTAATGCATATGCATTAAGGTTAAAAACCAGGAGGGTTTACAATCACTTTAAGACCCATGAGGGTATTGTGCTTCCATTTGCTGGTTTTACCATAAAGCAAAATCAACATGAAGCATGCAGTGCCAATAATGTAATGACATGTATCCAAATCTGAAAAATGTTTTTTGTGCTAAAAAAAAAAAAAAGAAAGAAAGGCAGGGGAAATAAATATTTAATGGCCCAAGTACTAAAGGAAAAACAGATCCCCAAGTGGAAGTTAGGAACACACCATGTCTAATATTAAAAAATTCTTGGTTAACTGCAGGAAAAAACCTAAGCCTAGCATACGTAACACTTGACTTCAAGGAAAGGAAGTTTGAACAGACCTAGTATATCCAGAGAAAAGACCAGTCAGCGGAACACTCCTAAACTTTGACTTCAGGAAAAGGGAGGTCCATAACAAAAATGTATGTTACAGTACCTGAGTAGACAACTAAGCCATGGATGTATGAGCCCTCAAAGCATAAAATCTGAAGGGAGAGAGGGAAAAAATTGTAAAGCTTAAACAAAAATTAAAGGACACCTGAAGGAGAAGTTAGGGTGGTCAACGACACCTGTACCAGAAAGAGTAGAAGTACTTCCAACAGAAAGAGTAGAAGTACTTCCAGACAACCAGGTGTTTCTGGGGTTTGATAGTAACAATGCAAACCTGCCTAACCAGAATATATGATTCTAGAATCATCCAACCTACCACTGTAAAGAGCAGAATCCTCCGCCAAGCAGTGAGGGGTAGGGATCATATTTATAGTAATAGGAATATAAGGATTCTAAGGAGACTTTCTTAGAACATCCCAGGATGGCCACAGAAAGAAGATCTATTTATTGTACAGCATTTCACAAGAAGGCCTCTGGACTTGCAGTCCCATTTAGGAGAAATCTGCAGCAGGGTAACGGTATTCCCTGGCTGTTGACTGTTTAGGGGAGTACCAAACTTCACAGGGATGGATATCTCGCAAGGAAGGAAGGGCATTGACATGCAGAGTCATCACTCTTCAGCGTAGGGCTCATTAGATGAGGGAATGCGGTAGGTAATATATTAACTCTAGCAAAGACAAACTCAATGCTGTTCAGAGAATAAGGCACCCAGTCTATTGCAGAGGGAGTTTTCAAACCTTTCTGAAATGAAGGTCTTGCAGATTCAGATGACGGCCAGTGGAGGTCAGGTCAGGAGACCGAGCAACAGAATGACTTGGCAACTGTCTGTTCCTGAATATTAGACTCAGGGGGCAGACAAGAAGATAAATGCATTAGGAATTCCTCCCAGGATGGGGTGAAAGGAACCATCCCTTCCTGGCCTGAGTCTGGTGACTAGCACCTGTGAATTCCTAATCTCTTCAAAACACCCACTTGGTGCCTTGCCCAAATCTCAGACCTAAATGGATTGAGGAACAGCACTAAAGAGGGCCCTGGCTAAATGGGAATTCTCTCAACTATTAAAGAGGGAAAAGTCTGCTACACCCAAAGAAAGGGTCATAGGTCAGCAGGGATTGGACTTTTTTAGCAAAGGCATGAGCCAAACATCCTTTATTGAAAGTGACTCAAGATAACTAGCACTAAATAGTCGATAATTTGCATAGAGACAAGGTTTGCAGAAGATAGGACCCTTTGAACTGCAAAAACTTAGGAAACTCACTCTTTCTGGTAAGGTCTCCTGAGCATTCCACAATGAGGATGCTGGAAAAAAGCACTAGGGTGGACATAAAGGTCAGTGCTGTGAGCATGATCCGAAACTGATGGAGGACACAAAAGCGTCAGGTCTTATCTAGGTATGGGAGCAGTAGGGACTGATCCCTGTTAACTATTCAGGCCAAAAGGTCCCTCAAGAGAGGGACAGGGCTGAGGAGAGTCAAGCATCACAAGGGATGCAACCACCTAGGTGGGAAAAAGACTCCTCTGTGAGAAATAGTAAAAGTGTGAGTGGGATACCATTCTCAAGGATAGGCTCGAACCAAAGCACCAGGGTGCAGGAGACCCAAAGAAACCTGGGAAGATTCACAATGGAGTGTATCAATACCAGAAAGTTGAAGAGGGGCAGATGAAGGAGCTGCCTTATGGCCCATACACATGGTACAATTATCTGCCGAAAACTGCGGTGCGACACCCTGTCGTACAATAATCCGACCGTTCGCATGCTCCATTCGACAGTCGATTTTCAATTATCGTCCAACAGAAGTTGTATGAGCAAGCTAGAAAACTTTTGTCTGCCGACAAGGAGTCCTCCGATTTTTGGCTTGTGTGTACAGAAATTGGACAAACAAAAATTTGTAACTGATAAAGGGAGAAAGGAATGGCGCTGTCCTGTGAGATAAATTGTGTATGTTATAGTATTCCCCCAGGTGGGGAATTGTTGGAAGGCTGCAATCCCCGATACATACCATTATTCCCAAATCCTCAGCACGGAAATATACATAAACAAATAGTTGTAAGTACAAACACGCATGCTCGGAATCCAGGAAGTGTTGGGTCGTGTAAACCTGCGTCCGTAATTCACAATTCACATTCACCTGAACTTCTCTTGATACGCTCGTAACACGTCACTACGTTCAGCTTTGTCGAACAATAATTTAACTACCGTCAGTACGCTAGACAAAATCACGGACAGCCGATTTTGAGAAAAGTTGGGCATGTGGTCGTACAACAATCGCATTGTGTGTACGAGGCTTAACTCAAGGGTCTAGATTGGGGTCTACAGGCCAAGCATCCAAACTATGAGGAGGTAAACATCTAAGAATAGACAAACAGCCCTGTGATATAGGTTATAGGCATTGGTATCTTTGAGAATATCGAGATATCAGAAGCAGTAGAGAAGTATGGACTGATGTCACCCATTGCAGCAGGGATGTCTTCTGTGTGTCTCTAAATAGAAATGTTGTACCACATAGCAAAGCACAGATAGGCCCAAAGAGAGGCAAGGCCTTGTATACTCATACAAATAGTCAGCTGATTAGCAGAAGGTCGCAGGTGACCAGAGGTGACCAAATCAGCAGTGGAGTGAAACTAGACGATCCACAAGTTGCTTCATAAGCAGGAGCAGCAGCGGAATGGAGCTTCCACTAGGCAGAATTGTATGAGAAAATGCACCAAGCAAGCAAACGCACAAATCTTCACCCAACAAGACATCAGTGCTCGCGGCTCCCACTCTTAACGATTAATATAAAAAAGTACGAACTGCACAACAGTAGGTAGCTCCCTGTACTTCAGCCCCAACAGACCTTTCAAAGTCTGTCTTCAGAGCTGGGTCACAAACAGAAGCTGTGCCATGGCTCTTAGCACAAACAACGTTCTGCAGGTAACACTATGCACAAAATTTGCAAAGAGCCATAATACAGAGGTCAGATTCCAGGCTTACCCACAATCTTCCAAACCAGCAGGGTCAGGGTATGGCCTCCAAAGCTGTTGCTGAAAATGTGCCAACCAAAATAGCTGCCGTGTAGAAATTAGCTGAAGCAGTGTTTTTAAAATTACAGAAAAAATATATATTTATGGTATAGCAAACATATACTTAGATTTTCTCTTAGCAGAGGTGAGGAAAAAAGCATTCAAACCCCTAGCAAAAGACTAAAGCATGGCATTTGGAGGTACGGTGATACAGGGACTGGTTTAAGTTTTTGTTTGTTTGCCACTGTCTCAACCTCCTGTAAGTGATAATATAACCCAACTCAATTACGGTGTACCTTTATGGACAATAAACAAATACACTTTGCATAGTTTTTGATCTCTACATAGGTTGAAATAAATACATAGAATGTACTGTATTGTTGAGCCCAAGAGAGGCATTTATACAGAAGTGAATGTGGAAAATATAAATTTACCAAACATTTACAAACATTTTAAAATACACTGACTGGGAAAGATTCATCTGAGGTGAATGTTTAGTGAATGTCAAATCCACTGCTTTGTATAAATTAAAAGTCCACTCAGAATTTAGGGTTTGCATAGCTGTATTAAAGTTAAGCCACCTAATAGTTTCTTTATGTCTCAATGTGGAGAGCTCTATGTTTGAGTTCCTTGGTCTGCTTGGATTTTTATGTATTATGATATGTGGCATCATCCCGATTAGGTTGCTATGATGTTAGGCAAATTTAAATATTTTTGATATCTCTGTAATCAGTAGAGCAGATGTTGATTGCTTTGGGCTATTCTAGATTTCGCAGGCCGCATGCTTGATTGCTTACCCCTGTCTTCTAGAGGCTTCTAGAACATAGTGGGCGGAAAGGTCAAAAGAGCAGCCTGAATATTTATTGTGCTTCAGCCAATCCCTAGGCATGTGTGCCCAACAGGTGGCTGGAGAGGCATATAAATAGTCTGAGCAGGAATTTCTTGAAGGGATTCCACCAGTCTTGGGGGGGGTGCCCCCCCCCCCAAGCAGTCCTACTTATTCAAGCTGATATTCATCAAGGTCCCAGCTGTGGCATAGCTGGGGGGACTATCTCTAAATCCTTCAGGAGCTAAGGATCTGGTTTGGAGAACTCAGTGAAGGGTGCCTTGTGGAAGCTGAAGGGTTCATGGCTTTCCTATAGCATTCTTGTGACATTGTAAATTAGCCAGAGTGAATGAACTGTTGCTGTGTGCCTGACTGCCTCTGCACTAGTCTTGGGGAAAGAACCAGTTAAATTACAGTGTCTCCTATGGGGCTAGTGCTAGAGATATAAAGAATACAGTAGGAGAACAAAAACATTTCAAGGTGTGTGGAAACACCTAAAACTGAGTTAAACAGGAACAAAGCTAGGGTGGAAAGATGCTGCCTCTGGAGCCCCAAAGATACATGAAAATCCAGATGGTGGCGCTACCCTATAATTAAAAGATCTGTTTTGGTTGGACTTGCCGTTTAAGGTAAGTTCAACCACATTTGTTCAAACAAATTGTTTGACTGATACTCTATAGGTGATAATTTCTTCCTTCTAGGGGTAGCAAAACAGAGGACAGTGGATGAACCCAACATTATGCTGGCCATAAAGTGAATGTTTCTTCCAGAATTGATCAATTGCGCCATACATTGTAGAACTAGATTTTTCCAGCCTATCCCTTTGCTTTTCATCAAACATTCAATTGTACAAAATTGTCACAAAGTGATGGAAATAATAGAGCAGCAGGGCAGAACCTGCAGAGGCCAGTACTTCAGCAGAAAGTGATTACCACGTATAGCATATGAAAACCTGAAAATTAATCTAATCAGATATGTTCCACGATCTCCTATGCCAAAATAGACTCCATGGAGGAAGTTAAAGTACAGAGAAAAATCCACATCGTGTAGTATTTCACCAAAATTTTAATAAAATGATAAAATCACACTTACAATTTTGAACAAACAACTAGCAGGTCCAAGCGGTCAGGCCGACTTGCAGTTTTCTGTAACCAACTTTGTCTGGGGATGTGAGGCTCAAAATTGTAAGTGTGATTTTATCATTTTATTAAAATGTTGGTGAAATACTACACTATGTGGAATTTCCTCTGTACTTTAACTTCCTCCATGGAGTCTATCTTGGCTTAGGAGATTGTGGAACCTTTGCATACAAGATCCTGGTGTATATGGCTGCTAGGCAGCAAGGCATCTGATAGCCTCCTTGTAGGATCAGGGCAGTTGGTAGGAAGCTAATTTAATCGCTTGTGGTGATTCCTTTTGGGAGCACTATTTCTTCGGTGGTGCGCATTATCAACATTCCTTCACAACAAAGAAAGAGGGACTATTGAAGTTTAGAAAATCTGAGCACCTTCTATATATATATATATATATATATATACACACACAGTATCTCACAAAAGTGAGTACACCCCTCACATTTTTGTAAATATTTTATTCTATCTTTTCACGTGACAACACTGAAGAAATGACACTTTGCTACAATGTAAAGTAGTGAGTGTACAGCTTGTATAACAGTGTAAATTTGCTGTCCCCTCAAAATAATTCAACACACAGCCATTAATGTCTAAACTGCTGGCAACAAAAGTGAGTACACCCCTAAGTTAAAATGTCCAAATTGGGCCCAAAGTGTCAATATTTTGTGTGTCCACCATTATTTTCCAGCACTGCCTTAACCCTCTTGGGCATGGAGTTCACCAGAGCTTCACAGGTTGCCACTGGAGTTCTCTTCCACTCCTCCATGATGACATCACAGAGCTGGTGGATGTTAGAGACCTTGCGCTCCTCTATCTTCCACTTGCAGATGCCTCACAGATGTTCAATAGGGTTTGGGTGTGGAGACATGCTTGGCCAGTCCATCACCTTTACCCTCAGCTT
>BLSH010419509.1:94734-117624 GCA_018402905.1 Glandirana rugosa
TGGTGTCGACCTCTCGGCGTCCAAGGGATGGGGACCAGATCCGATATTCTTCTTACGGTTCTGGGACTTTGACTCGACGTCGTGTCACCGGTTCTAGTATGTCACCAAATTGTCCTGTCCAAGGTGAGTCTTGTCCGGAGCGGTACCAGCTGATTTCTTCAACTCACGTGCATGAGGCGCAGTTTATAGGTCTCCAACAGAAACCCTTTATCTGCATACTCAGGACGGTCGTAACGACGTCTCCAACTTCCCCACCCCTCAGTCGGACAGTCAAGAGTCTGGTAGTGTGCAACGTATGGTCTGAGAACTGACAGGCTGACTCCCCACCCCTTCAACCTCTGCAGCAATGCTGGCAGGACTCATACGTCTATTTCCCAAAGACAACCTCTGGATATTTGACGCGGAGTACGTGCACTCAACTTCTTTAGTCGACCATGGCGAGGCCTGTTCTGAGTGGAACCTGTCCTGTTAAACCACTGTATGATCTTGGCCACTGTGCTGCAGCTCAGTTTCAGGGTCTTGGCATTCTTCTTATAGCCTAGACCAGGGGTAGGGAACCTGCGGCTCTCCAGCTGTGGTAGAACTACATTTCCCATGAGGCATTGCAAGGCTGATGGATACAATTACTCCCAGAAGCATGATGGGAAATGTAGTTCTACAACAGCTGGAGAGCCGCAGGCTCCCTACCCCTGGCCTAGACCATCTTTATGTAGAGCAACAATTCTTTTTTCAGATCCTCAGAGTTCTTTGGCATGAGGTGCTATGTTGAACTTCCAGTGACCAGTATGAGAGAGTGAGAGCGATAACACCAAATTTACACAAAATGACACCAGAGAAGGAAAATGGCTAATTAGACCCAATTTGGACATTTTCACTTAGGGGTGTACTCACTTTTGTTGCCAGCGGTTTAGACATTAATGGCTGTGTGTTGAGTTATTTTGAGGGGACAGCAAATTGACACTGTTATGCAAGCTGTACACTCACTACTTTACATTGTAGCAAAGTGTCATTTCTACAGTGTTGTCACATGAAAGTTATAATAAAATATGTACCAAAATGTGAGGAGTGTACTCACTTTTGTGAGATACTGTGTGTATATATATATATATATATATATATATATTAGAATATATTTTTTTGCACAGCGTTTGCACATTTTATATGAACTTTATTTGCATAGATATGTCAATTTAGGATGAGTTCATCTTATGTTTAATGCTCTTCTATTGTGTCTCTTATGTGATTTATCAACTTATACCTAGCACAAGGACAGCACACTTTTTATTGTTTGGTTGAAGAAAAAACAAATATGTCATATGTATCTGCTCTGTGCAATGGTTTTGCACAGAGCAGCTCTGATCCTTCTCTTCTCAGGTCCCCCGCTGATGCTCCTGGCCCCTCCATCCTGCAAAGTGCCCCCATAGAAAGCAGCTTGCTATGAGGGCACCCGAGCAGGTGCGCTGAATGTTCATTCACACAAGGAATGCGGCTCGGCCCTGCCCCTGCTCTCTCCTCACTGGCTGTGATTGCCAGGAGCAGGAGCCAATGGCTCCTACTGCTGTCTAAGCCAATGAGGAGGAATAGACCCAGGAAAGCCGCTGCTCTCATGCACGTAAGTATTGGAGGGGGGGGGGGGACTGAGGGGAGAGCTTCTAACTGAAGGTTTTTTACCTGCATGAAGGTAAAAAAACTTGAGCCTTTGCAACCACTTTAACATATACAGTTAGGTAAATTGGCTCATTTCCAAACAGGCCTTCGTATCTGATGGGGACCTAAGATTGTAAGTAGGGATGTGTCCACGGTTCGAGTTGAACATAAGTTCGACCTGAGCATCGGGTGTTCGCCCGTTTGTCGAATTTAAAACATTATGGGGCGTTCGCATCGACTTCGCCGCCGCGGAGCGCCCCATAATGCATTGCGTGCAGAAGGTGTGCACAGCTCCTCACCGCTGTCTGCAGGCTTTTTGCTCTGACAGTTTATTTATATGGCCCTGCCATATAAACTGTCAAAACCAAGCAAGCTCAGTTGGTGGGAGCCCTCCCATGGAGGAGGAGCTGTTGCGGCTTTTTTTTTTTGGGGTCCGTCGTGTGCCGGGATTGACGATGGATTACAATGGACACTTATTTTTATTTTTTTCTCTTTTAATAAAGGAATTGTCCCTAATTGTCTCCTGTGGTTCTTTCTTTTTTGACACTTTTTGGTCAATTAGTAGGGGTACGATGTACCCCTACTAATTCACATGGGGGGCGTGATCTGGGGCCCCCTTATTAAAGGGGGCTTCCAGATTCCGATAAGCCCCTCCCGCAAACCCCCACAACCACAGCCCAGGGTTGTGGGGAAGAGGCTCTTGTCCCCATCAACATGGGGACAAGGTGCTTTGGGGGTGGGGGGCGCAGAGCCACTCTTGCCCCAAAGCACCCATAATTCCCATGTTGAGGGCATGTAGCCTGGTATGGTTTGAGGGGGGGGCGCTCCCTCGCCACCCCGTCCTGGATAAGTGTCTGGTTTGGACTTTCAGGGGGGGACCCCACGTCAATTTTTTTTAAAATTTTGGCGTGGAGTTCCCCTTAAAATCCATACCAGACCCGAAGGGCCTGGTTTGGAGTGGGGGGCCCAAGGAAATGATTTTTCTGTATATTGCCGGGAGCCGGCAATATATTACAGCCGCGATAATAAATGACAATTTTTCCTTCACAAATATCATTTTGCTCTGGCACTGTTCTAAACATCACATGATGAGATGCATCCTTTTACAGGCAGACTAAGGGACCCCCCAGACATGATATTTAAAGGAATATTTCATTCTTATTGTTCCACTTTAAGTATTATTAAAATCACTGCTCCTGAAAAAATGATTGATTTAAAACCTTTTTTTTTTGCATTGATACATGTCCGTTAGGGCAGGACCCGGGTCCCCATACACTTTTTAGGGCAATAACTTGCATATAAACCTTTAAAATGAGCTCTTTTGATTTTTCATGTTCAGGTCCCATAGACTTTAATAGCGTTTGAATGTTCGCACACATTTTTTGCCTGTTCGCATGTTCTGGTGCGAACCGAGCGGGGTTTGGCCCATCCCTAGTTGTAAGCCCTTTGAGAGCAGGGACTGATGTAAATATACTGTACGACTATGTAAAATCCTGCGTAAATTGCCGGGGCTATATAAATTCCTGTAATAAATCTTTAAAAACGTCTATGTGGAATCTCAAGATTGGACGTGTTGAGGGCTGGGGTTCTTGTACAGTAAAAACCAGCAAAAGACAATAACTAAAAAAAAAAAGAAAATATGTCAAAAGTAGGAAATGTGAAAAAAATTAACTTGAGTGCTAAATAGAAGGGCATGAACTTATCTAGGGCTAAATTAATGATTTTGATCACAGTAGGACAACAAACAGCATATTTCAAACTGTAAGTGCAGTATGTCTGCAATGAGGCTCACCTTGCAGTCTTCACAGCATAGTCCATGGGCGCACACTGCTCCTGGAATGAGCTGGCATGTGCTAGCGTTGCAGCAAGGGTTGGTACATTCCTGAAAAGAGATTTAGAGGAAAGGCTTAGAACTTAACAACTTCCATAGGAAGTAAATGTCTCCTTTGTGTCTACAAATGAGGTTTATTCATCCCCAAAACTCACTTGGGCACAGAACAGCTATTTCAAACTTACTCAGATTCTGCTCCGTCTGCTAACCTCAAAGAGAAATTATGAAACTCTGGCGCAAGGTGGCTGTGCTGGGAAAGAGCCTGTGCTAACTGCGGGAGGATGACGATTAGGGATGGAAAGTTTGTAGCAGATTAATTGCTGAATGAGAATAAATGGAATATGCAAGGAGTTACTGCAATGGGGACAAATTTTCAAAATTAATTGGGCTTGCTATTCGGCATGAAATCATAGCGCTTCAATAAAATCTGAATTAAGGCTGTAACAAAGAAAAGTGAAGCTGATGCACATGGCAACTAATTACATTCCATAGATCATCCAGACAGTGATGATGTGTAGCTAAAGAGGGACAAAATATTACTTTTGACTGTAGCAAATATCCCCGGTTTTTATTTGCTGGATGCAGTTGGCAGCTGTAGTTTACAGCTATTCTTGTGCAGAGCTGGTACAGGTATGTGGACTGGCAAACCAGATTGCTGTGCAGATTATATATTTCTATGGTGGCATTGGCTACTGGTACCACCCTCATCCTACAGCAGTGTATAAAGCTGAATGGCGTACACGGTCACCCCTGACCAATACAATAATAAATTACTGCCACAATTATCCAATCACCACAAGGTGCCCACTGCATATAAATGCAGCCAGATTTGAATTAGGGATTGTTTCCTGATTATTCGTAAGCATTAGAGGCTGGACAGTGACTTCATGGGTATAACTGTGGCCTTGCAGTGCTGTAATCCATTTTTTAAACAGGACCTAGCATCAGATATATTTTTTATGTTAAATCCATGCATGATAAGTAATGTGTAACAGTAACAATTACAGGTATTTATTAAAGTGGTTGTAAAGCCTTAAAGGGGTTGTAAAGGCAGAAGGTTTTCTATCTTCATGCATTCTATGCATGAAGATAAAAAACCTTTTGCGCGCAGATGCCCCCCTCAGCACCCTCTAATTACTTACCTGAGCCCCATCTCTCTCCAGTAATATCCATAAGTGTCTAAGCCATCCTGGACACTCCTCCTGATTGGCTGAGACACAGCAGCGGTGCCATTGGCTCCCGCAGCTGTCAATCAAAGACAGTCAGCCAATCAGGGGAGAGAGGGGACAGAGCCGGGTCGGGGCTCTGTGTCTGAATGGATACACAGAGCTCTGACTCAGCTCGGGTGCCCACATAGAAAGCTGCTGGCTGTGGGGGCACTCGATAGAAGGCAGGGGTCAGGAGCTGTAAGGAGGGACCCAAGAAGAGGAGGATCCAGGCTGCTCTCTGCAAAACCATCTGCACAGAGAAGGTAAGTATAACATGCTTGTTATTTAAAAAAAAAAAAAAAACTAGACTTTACAATCACTTTAAGTTTTTTCACCTTAATGCATTCTAAAAAATATTGTTTTATTTTCAAACATTGTCAGTTTTTATCTGTTTATAGTGCAAAAAATAGAAACGCAGAGGTGACCAAATACCACCAAAAGAAATCTCTAATTGTGGGAAAAAGGGACATAAATTGTATTTGGGTACAGCGTCGCACGACCGCACAATTGTCAGTTAAAGTAACACAGTGCCGTATCGCAAATAAATAGTAATGAAAGGGGGTAAACTTTCTGGAGATAAAGTGGTTAAAGCGGAGTTCCACCCAAAAGTCGAACTTCCGTTCTTCGGATTCCTCCCCCCTCAGGTGTTACATTTGGCACCCTTTGGGGGAGGGGGGGAGAGGATACCTTTGACAGGTGTCCTGCTCCCACATCTGGGGGCCCGGGCCGCGGCCGATTACATCAGCAGTCTGGCTCCCTCCTCCACCGCCGGGCCAGTGAGAAAGCACAGCAGCGGCATGCGCAGTAGGGGCCCGGCCGTGAAGCCAAAAGGCTACACTTCCGGGTTAAACACAAAAAAAAGAGGCTCCAAAGGGAACACACCGCAGCTTATTGAGTGATCAATTATACACTTTATTGAAAATACAGGGAAGGATGCATTGAAAAAGGATAGACCAAACCACAAGTTAAAACCTTAACAACGTTGCGATAAGAGACTAAGTCTCAGTCTCTTATGGCAACGTTGTCTTAAGGTTTTAACTTGTGGTTTGGTCTGTCCTTTTTCAATGCATCCTTCCCTGTAATGTCAATAAAGTGTATAATTGATCACTCAGTAAGCTGCGGTGTGTTCCCTTTGGAGCCTCTTCCCGCACCTAAGTGCGGGAAACTCCTTTTTTTTGTGTTTTGTCTGTGTTTTGGTTCTGGGTACCCTACCCTGATTATAGGGTGAGCTGGCAATGAGGATCTTATACAATATATAGGAACAGGGTCATTGCTCCTCTTTTTAACCCCATTTTGCCTATGAATTACACTTCCGGATTCCCTTACCCCTAATGGGTGGCGTCAGCACACGACCAGACGATCTAAAGATCGGAGGCGGTGCCAACATCGCTGGACTCCAGGACAGGTAAGTGTCCTAATGTTAAAAGTCAGCAGCTACTGTATGTGTAGCTGCTGACTTTAAATTTTTAAAGGGGTGGCGGACCTCCGCTTTAATAGCGGTTTGTGTTAACAAGAAGTGATGACATGTCAGAAATATATTCACGCAGACTTGTCAAGGTCCACTTAAAAAGTGTTCTCTTCCACTAAGGGATCTTTAGTCACAATTTCAGTCATTGATGGAAATGGATTAGTCATTTATCATATATAATGTATGATGGAGACATTGGGGGGAATTCAATAAAGCTGCCATTTTTCTGGCGTTAACCTTTTGTTAATGTATTGCGCCAAATTCATGAAGCATCTGCAGCACCTTTGGTTCTGATAGCAACTCGTGCACCAAATTCAGGTAGTTCTAAAATTCTTCACATTTACATTGTGCCGCAGTGAATGCACCAAATAAAAAATAAAATATGACAGTTCGTATCCTATGGAAGCAGAGCCAATTAAGACCAACTCAGAAACTGGCGCAGTGCAGCACAGACAAATTTTGTGAAAGTGTCTCGTGTTCTAAAAGTGGTGCAGCATGCGCCAAATTCAAGTACTAGTTCTAAGCAGGTACATGAATTTGGCACATGCTGCACCACTTTTGCAAAATCTGTCTGTGCCAGTTTTTATGAAGTCCAAAGATTATTTTATGGAAGGAGTATATGAAAAATACATTTAAAAAGGTCTTTTTAATTCATACCAAAAAAGTAAATCCTTTAGCAGGGTCATATTACAACATGCAATAACTCAGAAAAGCAGTAGGAATTTACTCATCACAGATTTAACTTTGGTAAAAAGAATTCCGACTGGCTATGGTTTGCTGCACTTGGCTGTTCAGCTTTGCTGAGTGTATTGCCTTACTGAGTAATCCCAAGTACTGTACATCCCAGCCAATAAAGATTCTATTTATTATCTGTGTGTTAAAGGAAAAATGGCATTCGCATTTAAAGAGCTTTGACACCAAACAAATCATGCCTAAACTATTTTGGGTGAAAATCAAATCAAACTCACAAAACCTATTTATAAAGGCTGACCTAATCTTGGATTTAATAATTCTCAAATGGTAAGAGCTAGATTTTCTATTGATGCCCAATTATAGTAAGAGGTTCATCATTTCATGGTAATCAGTTATGTCTGGCTTGCATTTAATGAAAAACACGACTGGACATCAATATCTTTGAGAGTGTACAAACTAGCATATGAAAATATTGCATCTAGGGCTGTCATTTGGGCTTCATAAGGGCAGCGTGTACAGCAATAGTTTCCAAAGAAAAAAAGCCAAAACTTCAGCTTTTTTATACACTTTAAAAGGCAAATATATTTTCAAGCAAGCCCTTGTGGCATTTGTAAACTTTAACTAATAGCCACTATACATGGCTTGATTTTTCAGCCTACAGGTTGAACAATAAAAAAATCAGTCAATTCACCCATCAGCGCCAACAGCGTGGATGGCGGAATCTCCTCTGCCAGGTATTATAGGTAGGGGAGGTAGAGGTAGGGCAAGGCTTGTCAAGAGGTGTGGAGAGCAGCTGCCTTGGGTGCAGTGTTTTCTTAAGGGGGAGTCACCCAGGACTGGCCCAAGACATTGTGCTGCCTGGGTCAGAGAATGAAATGCTGCCCCTCCCCCCCCAAAAAAAATCACACCCAACAAAAGGCCCCCACATCCATTATTTTATATCAGAAGTCTGATTTACATGTAACATCATCTTGTTTATATGCAAAAATTAGATGACATACCATTATGTTCAATTCCAAGGGGCGGGCTAGGGCAGTATAGGGGCAGGCTAAGGGAGTATAGGGGCAGGCTAGGGCAGTATACAGACAGGCTAGGGTAGTATACAGACAGGCTAGGGTAGTATATAGACAGCCTAGGGTAGTATATAGACAGGCTAGGGTAGTATATGGACAGGCTAAGGTAGTATATGGACAGGCTAGGGTAGTATATGGGCAGGCTAGGGCAGTATATAGACAGACGGAGCGGCCCAGGGGGCAGTTGTCATCATGACACACAAGACTGCTGGAAAAAAAATCTTGGTCATCAATTTGCTGGGAAAATAGAAGAGAAGGAGCGAGAATTCAAAAGCTTCTGAAAACATATGGACAAGGCAGAAACCTGTCCTTTGAACGTAGTCAAAACCAGCTTCAAGTCTACTCCTGCTTGAAGAAAGGCTAGCATTTTACCAATCACATACTTGATGCCATTTCCTGGCCTCACACCATGCAATGTGAGCAAAAGTGACACGGGTAAATATGCATCCTTAAGGTCTATTGATGCCAAACAAATCTCCTTCCTGAAGCGAGGCAATCATTGAGCGGAACAGCCATACCGCAAGAAATTGGTTTAGGACCTTGAGATCTAGAATAGGCCTTACATTCCTGTTTTGCCTCTGGACCATAATAGGTTAGAGCAGTAAGCAAGCAGGCATGGATTTATGCAAAACGTGTCCTATGTAAGTAAGCAGGCATCTGTTTATGCATAACATGCATTCAAAAGCATCAGGTGTCTTTGCATCATGTGTACAATGCATCGTGTGACCTATGCAGACACAAGTCTCAATGCGACACAGGCCCACGCGACACAGGTCCACGCAACACAGGCCCACGCGACACAGGCCCACGCGACACAGGCCTGTGTGACACAGGCCCACGCGAAACAGGCCCATACGACACAGGCCCATGCCACTCTTCATGCGACCCGCGTCACCATGCAATCCACACCTCCATGCAAACCGCGCCTCCATGCGACCTGTGCCTCCATGCGACCCGCGCCTCCATGCGACATGAGTTTCAATGCGACAAGTCTCTATTTGACATGCACCTATGGGACACAAGTTTCTATGCGACACACGTCTCCATGTGACACAAGTTTATGCAACACGAGCCTGTATGCGACCGGAGTCTATGCAACATATTTTCCTTTGCAACCCTGTGTTTTAGCCCACATGTGTTTTAACAACCATGTTTAACAATCATATTTTAACAAACGTGTTTTAAGCAAACAAGCGTTTAAGCAAACATGTGCTCCAGCAAACATTAATTTAGGCAGACGTGCGTTTTTAGCAACCATGCGTTTAAGCCAGTTTGCAAGCATGCCCCTGTTTAACTGCAACCGGGCACAAGCAGGATGAGCCAAGCACATATGCATCCAGTGCGGCCTCTATGTTGCTTCAGAACAGTAGACAAATAAGCTCCAATGCCCAGCCAAGGAAAAAGATGCTTTTAATAAGGATTCCAGGTTTTTTTTCTGAAGGGTCCTTTAACACCTGGGAATTATCAACAGGGCAGGCCACGGATTTACAGGGATGTGACTGCTGCATGGAGAGCTGGTACTCCCCCCCCCCCCCCTTTTAAAAAGCTTTCCTGCATAGGATAAATTAGAAGGAACAAATAATCTGTTCGGGTGAACCCAGTCAGCATATATCACCCTCTCAAGGAGAGGGTGCAAGCGAATCCCTGCACACCTTGTGGTATTTTAATGACCCAAGGGAGGAATACACATCCACAGGACTCTCCACTGGAGGTAACCTTAATGCTGCACATACTTATGTGTAAGTGCCTGGATCAGCAGCCTCTGAGATGGACAGGCAGATGTCCTTGGGGATTCTTCTGGTTCAGGACTCTCTGAAGCAGAAGTGTCTGCAAAAGAATCGGCCAGATCCCCTGTAGCTACCTCCTCTCCCTCATCAACCCATTCTCACTCCAGAATTGGAGGGTTAGGGGAAGGAGACCTGTCACCCTCCTCACACTGTGTGGTAGAAGCAAGCATACCAGCAATCCTGGTTTCCAAGCTCAGTAAGGCTGCCGATAGGTCATCTTTGGTAACATACTGTGAGGAAAGAAATGAGGGGTCAGCCACCATACCAGACAGCCGCAGGGGCTCAGATAGCCCGGCCGTTTCTGGTCTCTCAGGGGAAGCAATGGCAACAGTGGTCTGACTAGCCTCAGCAAGGGCCTCACACCTGTTCCTCTAGCCTTATTACAGGCAGCTTCGCTCCCCCCTTGCTGCTTCGAAGCCATGGCTGCTAGTGCATGCACTGCTTTGCCCACGTTCCCTGAACCCAGCTTCCTGCCCAGGCTGACTCAGCTCCCACCCCTAGACTCACTTGTCACCAGGAGGTTCTTTAGCCTGCTTTCCAGCCCTGTCCTGAGTTCCTATGATCGTCCAATAACTTACCTAGTGAAAAGACAGATTAGTACTGGCGCAGGCTCCCCCTGGTGGCAGCTTCACAGGAACTGCAGGCAAGACCAAGCATGACTGTGTCTTTCTAGCTGAGCCCTCTGGTGGTGAGAAAAAAGAAGTGCAGGCAAAAGGAGGGAAAATTTAAACAAACTTTTTCCTATGTTTGCAGGAAGCCAGCTGGGTTCAGTAACATTATCCCCATTGGGGATTACTCACCATTCCTCGTTACATGGCCTGGAGGAGACTGCAGGCCCAACCAATCACGCCGGGCTTTGTCTCAAGGACCGGGTACCCATTGTGAGGGTCCACTCCCTTGGACATGTATAGCACCTGCAGGCGTACCTTGGTTCAGTGTTCCAGGTTTACCTACAAACAGGATCCAGTGCCATATATGGTCACTTACAGGCAAAACCTCAGAGTTTCTTCTGTCTTCTTAGCGAGGCTCGGGTACCATTTATCTTAGCTTAATGCCGTTTGAAATGGATCCGGTATGAAGGCTGTCCCTGATTCTAAAAGGACTTGTGTGGGAACCAGCATAGAAGCTCCACAAAGCTGTAGAAGTGACCATCCACCTTCAAGACACTGGCGAAAAAACTGAAGTGCTTCCAATGTGGGAGGTGTTATATAGGAGGGGGAACTTCCTGTTTGTTTTTTTATTTGATTACCAGTGTCCATTCACCTATAGGTGGCGTATTACCCAGTATGTATAGAATATATAGCCTGCTCTGTGTCCCGTGATGTCCGAGAAAGTAGCAGAAAGTAAAAAAAAAATTTTTTTTTTTCAAAATGGTCGCTCTTTTTTTTGTTTATAGCGCAAAAATGAAAACCGCAGAGGTGATCAAATACCTCCAAAAGAAAGCTCTATTTGTGGGGAAAAAAGGACATAAATTCTGTTTAGGTACATCATTGAACGACCAAGCAATTGTCAGTTAAAGTAAAGCAATGCAAAATCGCAAAAAAGGGCATGGTCATGAAGGGGGGGGGGATCTTCCAGAGGTCAAGTGGTTAAATTAAATTCGCTTTTGGATACAAGCATGACAAGTTTATTGTTGACCACAGATGGGAGTGATACTGAGCACTTGTGCTGGAACGGTAAAGCGGACCTTCACCCTCCTGATGACAATCCCACCCCTCCTCCATTCCTATACTGGAATAGGGCATAGTTTTTTCTTATGTTTAGGTCTTTTTTAATGTTAAGTCCACCCCGCCTCCCCTTGCACGTCACTTGCCTTAGGCGAATGTCGCGCACAATGCTCGCTGTGCCTCCCATAATACGTACGTCACATATCCCAAGAGGCATAGGCTTTCAGTGACGAACAGGAGGGGGCAGGCCTATCGGTGCCTCATCGAGAGGCCTGCCCGCTGAACCCAGAAGAAACGGCAAGCCTCTCGATGATGTCAGAGAAAACATGCAGATCGAAGCTGTGGCCGGGCATGAGATGATCTCAGTGGGTCAATGCTGGATCCACTGTATGGGTGATTATCGATTATCTGAAATGTCCAGATACCACCATCAGGTAAGCGGGGCAAAAACAATAAATGGGGAGGTCAGCCACAGTTCTTCTTTAAGTAGGTGTGTGATGGGGGAGTGAGGAGGGCACAGATTAGCATCTTCATCCAGGAGCACTGGGAAACCTTGTCCAGAAGTGTCTTCGGGAGACAAAACCAGAGAAGTCTGTGGGGTCCAACTGCACATAAGAAAACTGCAAGAAGACCCAGGCCATACACTGTGGTTGGCTGCAGCTATAGTCTCTGTGTCATTAGGCATTAGGTTTGTAATGATGGCATCAACCTGACATCAGTTCACACTGCTGCGGGTTAGAAATCATGCGAGTTCAGCTACACTCGCACAATTTCAAACCGGAAATGCAGTCCGACTTCGGGGGGCGATTTTAACAGACATATGTGCGGGTTCATGTACAGAGGTCTATTCAAATTGCCCCTGAAGTCGCCAAAAGTAGTACAGGAACTACAGGACATGTCAAATTGAATGCCAAATCGGCCCAATGTGAATGTGGGCTTAGATGCTTCTGAAATCATTAAGAATTCACCGACAGTTGCATATGACTTTGACCGTTGACCTCATTCTGACCTGCTTCAAGTGGGTTTTGCATTTCTATAGACTTGTATAGGAATACATAACTTATCTGAAGCAAATGAAAGCCAATTAATACAGGCCATTAAGAACTTAGCAAGCATAGAGTCGTGGAAGGTGGAAAGACGTGGAGCACAGCACTTACACAGAACATTGGAGTGGTATTTCCAAATAGAGTACCCTGGGTTTTGGATCTCTTGGGTAACTCAGGAAATTAAGTGACTGTGCATGCAAGCACTTGGATTTAACTAGCTTACAATCAATAGGTTTGCTTTAGGCTTGGGAGTTGTATACTGTATTGTTAAAGTGGATGTAAACCCTCTGCTATACCCAGTGAAGTGAATAGCCTCAGATGATACACAAGGATGAAGCAAATCTCCCTAATCTGTCTTCAGCTTTATAGATTCTTTAGAAAGTGCAAATCATGTTACAGATTTTTTCTTCCTGTTCAGCATTGGGAGTGGATTCTTGAAATACAGCAAAGACAGCTGATTGGAGGAAAGGTACACACCCCCCTCCACATAGGCAGAGACTTGAAGAGCTGTCCTGTGACAAGTCAAGCTCTCTGCTAATCTATTTATAGCAACCTCCCGGGACACAAATTTCAGGCTGCTTTTATCTTGGTTGACAGAGAACATGTCAGAAGTTATCATGCTGATAATAGAGCAACAAAAAAGCAGAAACACACGGGACTCAGCGCTTTGGAGTGAGATAAGAAAACACTACAGATATATGTGCTTAGGTCAAACTTTATGAATCAGGTTTACATCCACTTTAAATTAGAGCAACAAAGAATAATTATAGCAGAAAACAATCCTTCGGCATTTAAGAGACTTCTATTTAATACAATAAGGCCATCAGCTGCTACCTGTCGCAGTTAAAACTCTGAGCCAGCATTACAGGCTGCAGTAAGCGCCGATCTGACATATGCCTTTAAATGGTGCCTTAGTTCCATTATTTCAAAAGCTCTGTTGAGACCATTCTCTTACTTTTGTCTAGGATCAAGGTAATCCTAACAAGGCACCCAACGGCCATCTGAAAACTCTGGTATGGGGAATGATTGCAGCTAAATCACAGCTGCTGCTTTTTCCAAATGTTTATAGTATTTGTTCCTTTTGTGCGGACATTATTGCCTTATGTGGATTCTTCCTATGACCCATTTACAGAGCACTTTCACCACACAGCTCTTTACTTGGTAAAAGCTCACAAGAGAAAGAGGAAAAACAATGGGTAAGATGTAATCAGGGTAAGTGGCAGAGCTGCCACGAAGCGAGATGTATGCCTCTGCAGTGCATTTTATAATGTTGGCCTCACACTGTTAAGCAGCGATGTAACATAAAGATACCTTGCTTTGTCATGTTAAATCACCCCCTTTCCAGTCCAAGAGCCAGAGCTGGAAATGAAACCCAGTAATGTTTAAAAGAAAAGCTCCTACATTTTTTTTCTTTCTTATTGGTTCTCTCCGCTTGACACAGTCTGCTGAAACCTGAACATCTTTCTGCAATCTAAACTAATTCATCCACTTGGCCATATGAGTAATTTCCTCCGTTTGCTGAAACACAGGCGCATTTGAGAAAAGAACGATGATCCTGTGCATGTAAATGATGACTGTTTAGTGCCCGATCAACTAAAATGAAATATATTTTCAACGTTTACATGCAGGGAGCAATGACTGCTCATAAGTCATCAGGCTGCAGGTAAAGCAGCAAAAGCAATATAATGTAATGAGCGCAGGTTATATCAGACATTTCGTATAACATTCCGGTTTTAGACTTCTTTCAGGATGCTTAGTTTCAAATTTATTAGCAGGCGAATTGGCACTCATATGATTTTTTTTAAACATTGCAAAGAGTATTGATGATGTGCAAAGAGCAATAATTCAAAGCAACCAACCAGGTTACACTTTGAAATCCAACGGGTGAAGGAATGTTTCTGTATTGTTACCCTGGAAATCTCAACTTTGGATCAAGGAATGAGCAAAAGTTTAAACTACAACAAAACTAAGCACATAAACCTAGTCCAGCAAAAACGTCTCGATATATAGCTTCACTTGAGGTTATGGAGCTGCCACAAAACAGCATGATGTACCCATTCAGTTGAATTATCCACTTCATGTACAACAATGCTCATCAAGAATTATCATAAAAATACACAACAAAATTTAAATCACTCACAGTCAGGTGACTTCTAAGATTATATTATTTATGAGCACCTGAAAATACCTAGGGTGGCTCGAACTATAGTAGGCTGTACTTGTTCAGATTTGACTGCCTGACTCTAGTCAACCCATTTACATACACTATATTACCAAAAGTATTTGGACGCCTGCCTTTACATGCACATGAACTTTATTGGCATCCCAGTCTTAGTCCATATGGTTCAATATTGAGTTGGCCCACCCTTTGCAGCTACAACAGCTTCAACTCTTCTGGGAAGGCTGTCCACAAGGTTTAGGAGTGTCTATGGGAATGTTTTACCATTCTTCCAGAAGCACATTTGTGTGGTTAGGCACGGATGTGGACAAGAAGGGCTAGTTTGCAGTCTCCGCTTTAATTCATCCCAAAGGTGTTTTAACAGGTTGAGGTCAGGACTCCCTGTGCAGGCCAGTCAAGTTCCATCCATGTCTTTACGGATCTTGCTTTGTGCACTGGTGCAGTCATGTTGGAACAGGAAGAATGGTCAGACATTCCCATAGACACACTCCTGAACCTTGTGGACAGCCTTCCCAGAAGAGTTGAAGCTGTTATAGCTGCAAAGGGTGGGCCAACTCAATATTAAACCTTATGAACCAAGACTGGGATTCCATTCAATGTTATGTGCATGTAAAGGCAGGTGTCCCAATACTTTTGGTAATATAGTGTATATTAAGCAGAAATCTTACCAGTAAGGATACAGAGAGAAGTAAAAGCCTGACAGATGTTAAAACTTTCCCCACTCTACCCTAAGGCCTGCCATACACAGAGCAAATTTCTTTTCTGCAACCCCAGGTAGCAGGAAAGAAATTTGCTTGATTCCCCCATGAACACAAACAGTGTTGATGTGGTAATCCCTGCTACTAGGCCAGTGTCTTCTAGCAATAATCACTGTCTTCTCCCAATGGGGACTGCTTCAGCCACCGATGAAGACAGAGATTATTGCTAACGGCTATAGCAGCTTCTAGCGATCATTGTAGATAAAACCCTGCATGCTGGTTGTACCCAAGTTGTTCGATCAACTTGGTACATTCAGCCTGCCCATACATGGTTCGGTTCGAATACCAAAAGGTGCCCCAGGATGTGTGTGTCTTTATGCTGTTGTAAGCCATTAACAATGTGACAGCAAACTGCATTTATACAGGCCCATACAGTCAGGGGTGTATCTACCACAAGGCAAACAAGGCGCTTGCCTTGGGCAGCATTTTTTCAGGGGGGATGCCGCCATCCATGCAAGTGATCAGAAAGGAAATCTGCACCTGCCTCCTCCTGAAGTGCAGGCTGTGCGGGAAGTGCACTGTGCAGCCTGGAGAATGAAATGTCTACTGGAGCAAGGGAGGTAAGAGCCAGTGGCCCCTCTTGTCACAGTTGTACGTTGAACCCTGACTACCACCAATAGTGAACATGTGTGCAGTGATGGAACACGGGGGTTAAAGGACCCTATATGTGTGTGTGTGGGAGGGGGGGCACTGTACTTATGGCACAGTATACTCATAATGGGGGACCCCCTGTCATGTCAAGTGAATCAGGGGACTGCACTGCTTGTATTGAGAGACCCTGTGTGTTCTGAGGATGGGGGGCACTGTACTTATAATGGGGACCACCCGTGTGACCTCAAGATAGGGATCTCAGTACATCTTATAATGGAGGACCTCCTGCATGACCTGGGGATGGAGGCTTTGTACACTTTGTAATGAGGCACACACTTTGTGACCTGAGTATTAGGACTTATTGTGTTTTATAATTGGGGATCCACTTTCTGCCCTAAGTGGGGGCTCTGTGTGTCTTAAAATAAGGGTTCCATTTGTGACTCGAGGATGAGCATGTACTCTGCACTTTATAATGGGGAGAAATGTGAGTATGGGAACTGGGGGTGTATGGGGTGAGCGTGGACTCAGAGGTGTCTCTCACACCCCCCTCTTTCTCTCGCCCCCACCACTCTCTTTCCCATTCCTATCTCCTGGGGGGGAGCACTGTGGCCTGTGGCACGCTGGTGTGGGGGGAGCACTGTGGCACGCTGGTGTGGGGGGAGCACTGTGGCAAGCTGGTGTGGGGGGAGCACTGTGGCACGCTGGTGTGGGGGGAGCACTGTGGCAGGCTGGGGGGGGGGGGTTACTATCCCACAGTCCATCAGAGCACCTGAAACCCACTTGAAAAGGAAGGCGGGTGGGACAAATTTTGATGGGGTGGGGCACGCCCAATTTTTGTCTTGCCTAGGGCAGCACAAAACCAAAATACACCACTGCATACAGCAGGACAATAGGCCTAGTAACCATTTTCCAGCATTGTAAAATAAATAATTTTCAGTCCTGTGAAGACCAAGAAAATGATAACTTATTTTCAAGAGTAGTGTCTTTTTTATGTTAATAATTCAACAACCATCTTCGCAAGCATAAAATTAACTTCGTTGTGAATATAAATCCTAAACTAGGCTCTGAATCCTTTTAACACAGAATAATGATTTTTCTCATTTTGTTGTTACTCTTTTGAGAAACATAAAACACTGCTCTTCTGGGAAACTATTTCTTTAATTAATTTGAGAAGAGCTAGAATGTGTCAGGGAAGTGCTGGCCATAGTACAAGTGATGCTTCGAGGTGCATACAGATGCGTAGGCGCAGGCCTGTGGATACCCATTTCGCTTTGCTCAGCCGTACACATAAGCGTGCACACCTGCCGCTGATACTGGCACCAAATGGAATATTTAACCACTTGCCTACTTGGCACTTTTACCCCCTTCCTACCCAGGCCAATTTTCAGAGCTGTCACACTTTGAATGACAATCGCTCGGTCGTGCAACACTGTACCCATATGAAATCTTTATCATTTTTTTCACACAAATAGAGCTTTCTTTTTTGGTGATATTTAATCACCACAGGTTTTTTATTTTTTGCTAAACAAATGTAGCGGGTGCCCCGCTATTTCTGCGGCTTTTGCTAAGTGGCTGCCGCAAATACACAAACTCTCCTAGAAGGGAGAAATGCACCTGTCAGACCCTGCAGGTGAATTTCTCCCCCTCCTCCTTGTTTTCACTGACTGGACTTAATGTAATGTGTAGAGCTACACAGACACACAGAAGGATCAAGTTCCTCTGCTTCTGTTGTGTGCTTCTATGGGCATAGGAAGAAACAGCTAATGGAAGGAACAGTTACAGCAGCCAATGAAGGAGGCTTTTACAAGCAACAGGATCAGAAGGATTGCTGGGAGCAAGGTGCCTCATGGGGGAAGCTATTTAAGCAGAAGCCGAGGCCTGACACAGCTTCTCTGGACAGCGGTGATCGATCAAACAGGACCCTGTGTGGTGGAGGGGCCTGGATTGCGGCCTACTTCCACAGACTGAGGGGTTCAGTGGCCTTGTAGTGCTCCAATGAGTAGCCTGGGGAATCTGCCCTGCACCAATGGAGCCAATTCCTGTTTCCTGCATCCCGCTGGGGCGATCGATCCGGAAGAACCGTAAAGAGAGATGGGAAAGTTAATCCAAGTTGTCAGAGAGCTGGGGTGTCGTCCTCATCTCCATCCCCATCATTACCCTCATCCGAGCAGCAGATCCGTCCCTTACAGTCACTGTTCTGGTTGGGTGAACGGGCTAAGCCCATCAATATAGTACTGTGTACATAAAGACTGATTTCTCATGCTTATTGTTAGCCAAGCCCTAGGCATTAACAGAGAAAAAACTGTTGGAATACAATCATTGAAACTCTTTTACTGGGTTGCTGTCAGCTGTAGGTTTCATGCAAAGTCAGTGGCCACTGTGAAGTTCTTTCTTTCATTGCAGTAAGAGTGTCTTATCACTTATCATTATAGTGCACTACTCTGTGTGCAGCTACTACAGTCATTTGCTGAGTGCCTATCATCTCAAGTAACCACTTCAGATCTGCGATATAGCCGATTGACGGCTACAGCGTAGATCTGAAATGCTGGGAGGTCGTCCATAGACGGCCTCACCTTTTGCTCGCACCAGGAGCACTCTTGCCGCCGCACGCCGCGTGAGCGTGCCCGCGGGTCGGGCGGACTCGATGTCCGCCGGAGACCCGCGATGCCTTCACAGAGAGCCAGAACGGGGAACCGCCGATGTAAACACGCCGGTTCCCCACTCTGTGAGGGGGGGTGTGACAGATCTACTGATCCCTGTGATCGGGATCAGTTAGATCTCTTATGTCAATGTTAGCCCCGCTACCTCACAGAGTTAGAACACATGCAGGGAACACATTTAACCCCTTCACTGCCCTTTTAGTGTTAACCTCTTCCCTGCCAAAGACATTTATACAGTAATCAGTGTCTATTTTTAGATCTTATCGCTGTATAAATGTCATTGGTCCCATAAAAGTGTCAAAAACGTCAGACATGTCCGCCGCAATATTGCAGTCCCGATAAAAATCGCAGATCGCCGCCATTACCAGTAAAAAAAAAAAATAATAAAAATGCCTTAAACCAATGTCCATAGTTTGTAGGCACTATAACTTTTGCGCAACCCAATCAAAATACGCTTATTGCAATTTTTTTTTACCAAAAATATGTAGAAGAATATATATCGGTCTAAATTGATGAATTTGTTTTTTATTTTTATTTTTTATTTTTGGATATTTATTATAGCAAAAAGTAAAAAATATTGTTCTTTTTTCAAAATCGTCGCTTTGTTTGTTTATAGCGCAAAAAATAAAAAAGGCAGAGGTGATCAAATACCACCAAAAGAAAGCTCTGTTTTTGGAAAAAAAGGATGTCGATTTTGTTTGGGTACAACGTCGCACGACCGCACAATTGTCATTCAAAGAGTGACAGCGCTGAAAACTGAAAATTGGTACGGGCAGGAGGGGGGTTTAAGTGCCCAGTAAGGAAGTTGTTAAAGAGGCGCCTTCGCTACAGTTGCATCTGCTTTCTTCCTAGTTAGTAGGTTTCAATACTTGCCCAGTTTGGAGCATACGGAATTCACCTAGGAAACCTCCATTACAGAGCAGGTTGACTGTGTGTGTACTTGTACTATATATCTAAGTTGTACTAGTTTACTTACAGTCAATTGAGTTGTACCTGTTCAGCATAACAATTATATTGGTTGATCTCCAGACATTTGGTCTATATCTGAGTGTGTATGTTCACGTGTTATTCATTTTGTGGCTGTCAGGGGAGTAAATAGTAGAGAGTGGTTTGACGTACAGTGGTCATTCCCCTGCTCTCCTGTACCCACTCTCGTGCACATAATCTTTAGACTACAGCTCAGATAGTGTATGATACATTGGTGTTGTCATTTATGTAAAACAGACTAGAGGTTGTATTTAATAAAAGAAGGAAAATGAACGCAAGTTGTTGTCAACTGCAACCAACCAAGTTTCATCTTTTACCTAATGAAAAGATTAAACGGGAAATGGGATTAATCAGCCACTTCAAGTGATATTAAAGGTTTGCTAAAAAAAAAAAATGTCATACTTAGCTTCTGTGTGTAATGGTTTTACATAGAGCAGCCTCGGTCCTCTTCTTCTCGAGGTCCCCCGTTGGTGCTGCTGGCTCCCCCTTGACCAGTGCCCACAATAGCAAGCCTCTTGCTATGGGGGCACTGGTGCATGCTTGCTCCCAAGCCCCGCTCTATGCGTCCATAAAACACAAAGCCATGGCCTGGCCCTGCCTCCCACTCTCTTCTCACTGGCTGTGATTGACAGCAGTGGGAGCCTGCTGCTGTCTCATCCAATGAGGAGAGAGAGACCTGGGACAGCGAGGTTCACGTGAAAATCGCTTGAGAGGGGGCTCAGATGAGTATTAGGGGGGCTGTGGGGGGAGCAGCACACAGAAGGTGATTTACCTTCATGCATATAATGAATAAAGATGAAAAAACCTTCAGCCTTTACAACCACTTTCAGTTGTGCGCTCATTTTCTCTTCTCCAGTTTGAATAAATTAGCCACTATGAGTATGTTTTAACACAGAAAGCACTCACGTTCAAGAAGAACATATAAGGGGCATGTAATTTAAACCCAAAAGTGGAATTTCCGCTTATCTGGTTCCTCCCCCCCTCCGGTGCCACATTTGGCACCTTTCAGGGGGGAGCGGGTACCCTGTCCCCACATCTGTCAGGCCTCCGTGCTTTGCAGTAAGGACCCGGCTGTGAAGCCGCAAGGCTTCAATCCCAGGTTCTCGTACCGACAATGGCGGCGGTGCCAACATGGCTGGAGTCCATTACAGGTAAGTGTCCTATTATTAAAAGTCAGCGGCTACAGTATGTGTAGCTGCTGACTTTTACTTTTGGAGGGGACTCCGCTTTAACACGGTAGTAAACTCTGTTGTGAAAAAAAAATGGTCCCTTCACAGGTTACTGTCATAATGTGCTAGTATGCACTGCATACTAACACATTATGGCAGACTTACCTGTAAAATGAAGCCCTTTAGCAGTGCGCTGTCACTGCTGTCGATGCTTCCATCTTCACCCAGTCTTCCTTCTGGGTTCACTCTCTCTGGCCACAATGACGTCACCCCTGCGAATGCGTGCAAGAGTCATGATTGCGGCACATTGTTCTGAACGGACGACCCACTCAGTGTGCCATCAATGCATTCGCTGGTGTCGTCATCAGCTGCTAAAATTGTGACCATCTCCTAAACAGTGCAATTTTAGGAGATATTCACTGTACCTACATTTAAACCTTATTATAGGCTTAGGTACAAGTGAAAAATCGTTTAATACCACTTTAGACTGCAAAATTACACACATAAAATGTCTCAAATACACACAATAAAATATAAAAAACTAGGGACCTAAAAAATATGCTTTTTATACACAGAAGTGTGTGTGTAAGCCGTCAAAGGTCTTTCTAATAATTCCATGCGTGACCATACCGCCAAGGGTTTTTCTACAGCGGATTTAAATAGCTACTCAAAAATATAGCCGAACAGTAATTTTTATTGCAAACTAAAGAAACTCTGTTTATTTAAAGGGCTGAGCACTATTTACATCTAAACTGAGCGCATAGCATAACCAAAGTATATTTTCAGGAAACAGCCATGCTGTGTAAAAAAGAGATAAAAGAGGCTGATGTCTAAAAATGAGAGCAGAGAAAAATAGAAATGTTAGAGATTATTTGCAGTTACCAAGTGAGCTGTTGGAAAAATGAAACAAGAAATTTGAATTGTTGCTGTAACAAACGTTTTCTCTGTTGTTCATTGCTCCTTTTTATATGGTGCCCATTGCTCTAGAAGTGATACACATGTAGAAGAATACAAAAAAAAAATGGGCCTCATTGGCCACTCCTTCTGCTGATATTTAAAGAGGAAGTAAACCCAGATGAGGTTCACTTCCTATATGTCCCCCTGTAAAGTAGAAACATAATGGGCTACCATGCATAGTAGCCCATTATGTGCCACTTACCTGCAAACGAAGCCTGCGACGTCCAGCTCTGCTGGCGGCGTCCATCTTCTGCCCCACTTCCCTCCGGGGTCGCGAATCCGGCGCTGTGACTGGACAGAGTCGCATGACGTCACTCCCGCGCATGCACGCGGGAGCCGCCAGTCATGGCACAGTGTCAGTGGAGAAACGCCACGCAGGCCATTCCTTCACTGCGCATGTGGCAAAATGATGTCGGCACAGCTTCAACACTGCATATCTCCCGAACCGTACAGGTTTAGGAGATATGCGGGGCACCTACAGGTAAGCCTTATCACAAGTTTACAACCACTTTAAGTAGATCTGAGCTAAAAACAACACTTCCATCATCCAATCATGTGCAAGCAAAAATGCTGTTTCTTCCCCTCCTTGCACCTGATTGGATATTCTTTGCAAAGTGAAATGTAACCACATTCTCATGGGCGTCCGCAGGTAGGGGCAAGGGGGGGCAAGTGCCCCCCCCTGGAATCAGGGATCGCAAGGTGTCCACCATAGGTGTGTGCACGGTTGTGCCCAGGCACGCACATCCTAATCACCCGAGTGCAGCGCACAGAGTGTGAGCAGGCGCCGAGCGCTGGAACACTCTCCATGTACCAACACCCGGCACAGGAAGGTAGATTAAACTGTGGATGGCAGCCGGCAGTCTAGCATCCGGAGTCAGCACACACAAAACCCTTCCTGCTCTCCCAGCTCTGCATATACAGACAGAGGAGGGGGCAAGGTGGGTTATCCACAGCCACTCAAGCCTGCAGCGTGTATCAACAGGAGCCTGACCTGCCACTGTGAGTTATAGACAACTCTCTTCTGTGGGGGAAGAGAGCTCTGTGGGGGGGATTGGGTATGCATACTGGCATAGCACACGCCTGGAATCTGCACCCTGTACATAGCACACGCCTGGAATCTGCACCCTGTACATAGCACACGCCTGGAATCTGCACCCTGTACATAGCAC
>BLSH010419509.1:128258-142908 GCA_018402905.1 Glandirana rugosa
AACGTTTTAGTAAAAAAATTTACGTTGTCGTTGACCACGGTTGTGTAAATCTCGCAATCTTCGTCACCTAAACGACCCTAACACTTTCTGGATCCCGTGGAACCCGTGTCTCGTTACTATGCCGTACGAATTGCACGACGTCAACCACTCAGCCACACCGGGTTTAATATGTTACCATCCTCGAATTTCCCCATACCAATTTATTTTGGACTCGGATGAGACGAGACCCACTTCTCATTCATTACGTTCCTCATCTCAACTCGCTTGTGGACCTTCAAGCGTCCGTGCGATCGTTCGGGTTCCGTCCGGACCCGGACCCGGACTTTGTCCCGAAGTTCGGACGGACCAGCAGAACCCGAACTTCCAGGTGTTCGCTCAACTCTACTCCTTGCATTACTTACTCTTCACCCAGAGCAGAGTAGGCTCAGGTTTTATTTAACCATACCCCTTTAAGCTCCTACCATTGTATAATTTGGGCCACACCGACTCACCAACTGCAGCACGTTAAGCATGCCGTATCATTGCTCTGTGCCCAAGGTGCCCTAGGTCTTTCACAATCCCAGCAAATCCACTGCTTCTAACGCTCTAAATGTGTTGGCACCAGTTGCTGTTGCATTTAAAAAAATGATTTTGCAAAAGAATAAAAAAATGTCCTAAGTTTTATTGGCTTCTGCCTTAAAGTATTTTCTTGATATGTACAGATAGTCATGTGTTTGATTAAAGACTCCCAGTTCCTCAACATGCAATGTTGTCTCTAAGGAGTCTCAATGATGATGATGGTAATATCATATAAAGTTAAAAGATGGAGTGTAAAATTGTGATGCTAATAAAAATGACGTGTTATGTTTCTCTTCAATGCCAGCAACCCTAGAATGATCATCTGGATTGATTGCCTGGAAACTGTTACAAAAGAAAATGAGCTGAAGGGGAGGATAAGAGAGTCTAAAATGCTTGGTGTTATGTAAACCATCCCTTCAGGTGTGCATCTTCTCTGCTCACTCCTGTCAGTCAATTATGAACTTGCCTAAGGAGCCTGCATGCCTGGTATCATGCACATGGGCGGTTTGGCCAGTGGCTGAATGTGGCTAGGTGCTGTTCTGGGCAGTACTAGCGTACAGGGCCTTATGGGAGCAGGGATGTATTCCCTCAAATCCAGAAAGTTTACATTCAGGGCATACTGTATGTCCCTGATTGTAGGTCAACCGAGCACAACAGCCACAGAACAAGTAATTTTAGAAGCAGGTCTGTAGTAACGGCCCCCTTATATTCCTCCCATGGCAGTTTTTTCTTATTACTATTTATTTAAGAGGTTTAGCAGAGCATACAAGCAATACAATTATTTTAGACAGCCAAAACTGAAGTAGGTAAATCCAGCATCATGCATTGATTCATGCATATTTGAAGGAACAACAAATAAAGTTGCATTACTTTGTATCTGGTACCCCGTGAGCCCTATGCAGCTCAAGATTTCTTACAGGTAATATAGCACAGTTTAAAAAATACATAAGCAATTATGTATATTTTTTTAGAATGAGTGAGCCATTGAGAGATACCAAACACCAAAGCATGATTTTCAGAGAAAATGCAGCACTCGTTGGCTGTGCCAACACAGCATAGAGTTTTTTGCTTACCACAAGGGGGAAACCCCTCCATTCCTCCTACTTCATATTATTTAAGTGCTTCAAGATGGCAAAAGAAAGCAGAGCCAAGAAAAAGGGTTATGCCTCTCTGAATATACATCATTTACTAATGTCTAGCATATGTTTGTTGTCAGATTTTCATCCAGGGTAAATACTGCTCTGTTTTCAGAAGAGGTGGATCTCCTTGCCCTACTGTCATTCAAAATTTAGCCAAGGCTGGAATGGTATTTGTTATGTTCTGTTTATGTTTGGCCCATACTGAATAATATACTGCAGTACTCTGCAACCAACAGTCATCATTAAGGCTTCATGCACACTGGACAAAAAACACTAATCTTTTAGCATTTATTGTCAGCGTTTAGAAGTGTTTAGCCTAGTGTATAAGCTGCGATTATTAGCTGCAGCATTAAGGAGCGGGGTCGCCGGTGCCCTTAACAACCAGTGGATAGCTGGTTGTCAAGGAGTGGGCTGAGAAGCCGTGTCACGTACCTGGTGATGGAGTCTGGCTTATGCAGGGGGTACCTCTCTTGCGGCCCCAGTTCGTGAGTCCCTGGTAGTGCAGACAGGGAACTCAGGAGCACGGGGGGGCACGAGGGCTGGACAGTCACTGATGCAAGGTAGATGTCTGCTGGAGCTCGTGCAGGCAGAAGGGTCGAGAGGCAGTCCGGGTCGGTAACTGGCGGGCGGTGCAGTACAAGGGTTCAGGCAGACGGATGGTCGGGTGCAGGCTGGGTCGGAAACGTTCAGGCAGCAAGGTACAAGGGAGCAGGCAGTAGAGTGGTCGTGGAAGCCGGGGTCGGTGCAGACAGAGTTCAGAGCAGGGTCAAAGCAGGCCGGGTCACAGGAACAGGTATCAGATAGTCAAGAAGCAAGGAACTCACACTAAACGCTGTAGAAAGGACAGCACTTGCTACAGGTAGCAGGAAGTTTATATAGAGCTGCTGCTCCAGGAAATAGAGGAAACCACAATCAGATGCAATTAACCCTCAGCACAGTCTTTTGCTAACATTGCCCCCCCCCCCCAAGGGGCAGCCTCCGGATGCCCAAATGGGCTAGTTTAGCAGGGTTGTTCTCCTTGAAGGATCGGATGAGTTCATCCGCATGAATGTTATCTGCAGGCTCCCAGGAGTTTTCTTCTGGGCCGTAGCCCTTCCACTTCACTAAGTATTGAACCGTATTACCCCTCTTCCGGCAATCCAGGATAGCCTCCAGTTCGAACTCCTCTTCACCATCTACTAGAATTGGGCCTGGTGGACTAGTCTTCCGCTGGGGAAAAGGATTTGGGGTCACAGTCTTCAGCAGTGACACGTGGAACACTGGGTGGATATGAAGGGACGACGGGAGCTCCAACTCATAGGCCACCCTGTTAATCTTCCTTTTCACAGGGAAGGGGCCAATAAACCTGGGGCCCAATATCCTGGAGGGGCAGGCTAGCCTCAAGTTCCTCGTGGCCAGCCAGACCTTTTCCCCAGGCTGTAAGTCCAACTCTCCCCGTCTTCCCTTGTCGAACACCTCTTTGTTATGCTCCTGGGTCCAGGCCATGGTCTCCTGAAGGAGTTTGCAGTTCTCTTCCCAGAACTTGGTCCTTTCTTGGGCCGCTGGTACAGTACTTTCAAGACCGTGGTTGAGCATAAATGTCGGGTGGAACCCGTAATTGGCCAGAAACGGTGACTGGTTGGTAGCTGAATGAACGGTGTTATTG
This sequence comes from Glandirana rugosa, assembly GCA_018402905.1. Lineage (NCBI taxonomy): Eukaryota > Metazoa > Chordata > Amphibia > Anura > Ranidae > Glandirana > Glandirana rugosa. The sequence goes on from BLSH010419509.1 coordinate 131,601, forward strand.
AAATCAAACTTCGTCAGGGGCAGCAGAGAGGCCCAGTCGTCTTGTGAGAATGACAAAAAGCAACGGAGATACTGCTCGAGCATCTGATTGGTCCTCTCTGTCTGCCCGTTTGTCTGTGGGTGGTATGCCGAAGAGTATGCCAGTTCAATGTCAAGTGTGGAGCACAGGGCCTTCCAGAACTGGGAGGTAAACTGGACTCCACGGTCAGAGACAATGCTGGTTGGAAGTCCATGGAGCCTCAATATTTCTCGGCCGTTTCAGCGGCTGATGGGGTTCCCTTCATGGGCAAGAATGGGCCATCTCCGTTAGCCGATCCACTACCACGAAGATGGTAGAATACCCCTGGGATGGCGGCAGCTCGACAATAAAGTCCATCGAGATCCTGGACCAGGCCCTCTCGGGCACGGGAAGTGGCTTTAGTAAGCCCCAGGCCTTGGTCTTGCTGCTCTTGTTCTGGGCACAGATAAGGCATGAGCTGACGTATTTCCTACAGTCCTCGCCTGCTCATGGTCACCAGAATGATCGCAGCAGCAGTTCGTTAGTTTTGCGAGCACCGAAGTGTCCCGCCAATTTACTGTCCTGACAGGATGCCAGAACTGATAGGCGTTGGTCCACTGGGACAAAAAGTCTGTTGCCATGCCACAGTAGGCCATCTCTGGTTAGTAGGTTGGGGTCTGTCGGTCCGGGAGTCCTGGCTAGGGACTGTCTGATTCGGGACAACAGGTCCCCTTGGGTTAACAGGAAGTTTCGGGGGTGCAGGATCGTATCAGGGGCCGCCGGCTCACCAGGTTTACAGAACATCCTTGATAGGGTGTCAGGCTTGACGTTCTTCGACCCTGGCCTGTATGTTACGTGGAAGAGGAAGAGTGAGAAGAAGAGTGCCCACCGGGCTTGGCGAGGTCTCAGTCTCTTGGCTGCTCTAAGGTATTCCAAATTTTTGTGATCCGTGAAGATCAAAATGGGGTGCCTGGCTCCCTCTAACAGATAGCGCCACTCTTCCAAGGCCGATTTAATTGCCAGAAGCTACCTATCTCCCACGTCGTAATTCCTTTCTGGGGTGGTCAGTTTGCAGGAGAAGAACGCCACAGGGTGTAGGGCAGCCTTGACTCCATGCCTTTGAGATAGCACCGCCCCCACGGCTACTTCAGAGGCATCTACCTCCAAGACAAATGGCAAGGCGGGGTCAGGGTGCCTGAGGATGGGTGCAGATGTGAAGAGTTTCTTAAGGGTCACAAAGGCTTCCTGGGCTTCCGTGGTCCACATGAATCGTGTGTTCAGCTTGGTCAGCTGGGTAATTGGGGCAATAATGGCTGAGAACCCCTTTATAAATTTTCTATAAAAATTGGCGAAGCCAATGAACCGCTGAACTCCCTTCTTGTCTGTAGGGGCCGGCCAATCCAGGATAGCCGTGACCTTCTGTGGGTCCATGGTAATGCCGGTGACGGAAATGATAAGCCCCAGGAAGGGGATACTTGACCGTTCAAAGTCGCATTTCTCCGCCTTGGCATAGAGCCCATGTTGTCGAAGGCGGCTCAGGACACTAGCCACATGCCTGCGGTGCTCTTCCAGGGTAGGGGAGAAAACCAGGATATCATCCAAGTAAACAATGACGTACTGATCCAAGAAGTCTTTAAACACATAGTTTACAAAGTGCTGAAACGTGGCTGGGCGTTACAAAGCCCAAAGGGCATCACCAGGTACTCAAAGTGTCCGAACCGGGTTCAGAAGGCGGTCTTCCATTCATTGCCCCCCCGGATACGGACTAAGTTATATGCTCTGCGGAGGTCCAGCTTGGTGAACACTCTCGCTGCTCCTAACCTCTGGAAGAGCTCTGGGACCAGGGGGAGAGGATAGCGGTTTTTCACTGTTATCTTATTTTGTTTGCGGTAGTCAATGCAAGGTCTCAGTGTGTGAACCTTCTTTTCTACAAAGAATATTCCCGCTCCTGCAGGCGACGTAGAGGGTCGGATGAACCCCTTCTGTAGGTTCTCATCTATATAGGCCTTGAGGGCAACCAGTTCCAGCTCCGTTAAAGGGAAAATCCTTCCAAAAGGGACTTCGGCTCCGGGGAGGAGCTCGATAGGACAGTCATATGCCCTGTGGGCCGGCAACTGTTCCGCGCCCTTCTTGCTGAACACATCTAGGTAACTGTGGTACACCGAGGGCACCAACTGACGGACGTCTAGGTCTGCATCTGTGTCCAGACTGAGCAGCGTAGGAACAGCTTCCTTAGTCACTGGGAAGCAGTGCTGGCGGCAATAGGGTGACTGGAACTTGGTTTCGCCTGTAGCCCAGTTGATGCTGGGGCTATGGGCCTGCAGCCAGGGTATACCCAGGATAATAGGGAACAGGGGGGATGCAATGACATCCAAGCAGAGGAACTCCTGGTGACCATCCAAGGTTGTAGCAGGCAGAGGACAGGTCTCGTGGGTGACCACACCCAATTTGATGTTGGTGCCATCAGCCAGGCGTACCACCAGTCACCGAGACTTTGGCCGTAGAGGAATCTGATGCTGGGCCACGAAGGAGCGGACGATGAACCCACTGCAGGCACCCGAGTCTATGATGGCAGCAATCCGGATAGTCTTGTCAGGGAGCTGAAGGGAGAGGAAGGGTCAGGTGAGAAGAGGCATTTGATGAGGCTGGTGCATTGCCAATGACAGGTGGTGTGCGTTGACTAAGATTGGCCGGGCAAGACCCCACTATGTGTCCTGGTTCTCCACAGTACAGGCACGGGCGGTGATTCAGGCAGTATTGCCGCTCCTCCTGGGTGAAGGGAGAATGGAGTATACCTGATTTCTTAGGCTCGGGCTGAGCAGAGGCTACTGTAGCGACCGTGGGAGCCCGGGGTTGCCTCCAAGTAAGTCGTGAAGACGCGGCTGACCGCTCAGCTCCCCGTTCTCTGAGACACCTGTCAATCTGGATCGAGAGCTCGATTAATGTGTCCAGAGTCGGGAGTACCCCCACTCGAGCCAGTTCATCCTTTAGTGGGTCAGAGAGACCCAAACGGAACTGATGGCGGAGCGCAGCATTGTTCCACTCCGTGTCGGCACTCCAGCGCCTAAACTCGGCCACATAGTCCTCCGCCGTGCAGCAGCCCTGCTGAAGTGCATGGAGCGCAGCTTCCGCCATGGCGGCCTGATGTGGGTCCTCATAGAGGCAGGCCATAGCCTTGAAGGTGGCAGTCAGGTTAGAGACTTCTGGAGCCCTCTGTTCCAGCAGGCGGTGTGCCCAAGTCTGGGGTTCTTCCAGCAACAAGGAGATCACAAGACCCACTTTCGTAGTCTCCAAGGAGTAGGTGCTGGGTTGGAGAGCAAGATAGAGTTCACAAGAGACCCGGAAGGCCTGGAACTTGGTGCGGCCCCCTGAGAACCGTTCCGGTAGGGGTACTTGAGGTTAGGTCATGGTCACTGTGGTGCAGGCTGTAGATTGGCCCGTGGTAAGCTCCTGGAGCAGTCTCTCTAATCGGTAGTAGTCCTCCTGCAAGGATTGTATAGCTTGGGTCAGCCCGGCCAGGTGAGAACAAAGTTCAGCCAGGCGTACCACCAGTCCCCGAGACTTTGGCCGTAGAGGAATCTGATGCTGGGCCACGAAGGAGCGGTCGATGAACCCACTGCAGGCACCCGAGTCTATGATGGCAGCAATCCGGATAGTCTTGTCAGGGAGCTGAAGGGAGAGGAAGGATCAGGTGAGAAGAGGCATTTGATGAGGCTGGTGCATTGCCAATGACAGGTGGTGTGCGTTGACCAAGATTGGCCGGGCAAGACCCCACTATGTGTCCTGGTTCTCCACAGTACAGGCACGGGCGGGTGCAGGCTGGGTCGGAAACATTCAGGCAGCAAGGTACAAGGGAGCAGGCAGTAGAGTGGTCGTGGAAGCCGGGGTCGGTGCAGGCAGAGTTCAGAGCAGGGTCAAAGCAGGCCGGGTCACAGGAACAGGTGTCAGATAGTCAGGAAGCAACGAACTCACACTAAACGCTGTAGAACGGACAGCACTTGCTACAGGAAGCAGGAAGTTTAAATAGAGCTGCTGCTCCAGGAAATAGAGGAAACCACAATCAGATGCAATTAACCCTCAGCACAGTCTTTTCCTAACAAGCCGGCTGCCGTGTCCTTAACAAAGGATGAATCATCAGCTGTCAGCTGAATGAATAAATAAAAGAACGGTGTGGGGTTCCCCCCTAATGAGTCTGGTATAGATTTTAAGGGGAACCCCACACCAAAACTAAGAAAAAAAAAAAAAAACACACACTGTGGGATCTTCCCCCTGAATTCATACCAGACCCTTAGGTTGCCCACCACCACCGACCCAGAAAAAAAACAGCCAGCTCTGCCTTTTGACAGCTGGCTCCATCCCCTTCTGATGTCACCAACCCAGCAAGCCCTTAGTCGGTAACATCACAAGGGGGTGGTGCCACCCAGTGATTCCACCAGGTGGCCCCGTCCCTTAGTTATTTAAGAGTTGTCAAATGGCGGAGCTGGCAGACAGTGGGAGCCTTTGTCAGGACTGGAAGATTTTTCTTTTTTCAGGTCGGCTGTGGCAGTGGGCGGCGTGATTGACGTTTTATTTTTTTAAAAACTTGTGTTGTATTTTTATTTGCTTTTTAAACTTATTTGGTGAATGAGTAGGGGTCCTATGTACTCCTACTCATTCACATGTTGGGGGGGGGTCTGGAGGCCCCCTTGGTAAAGGGGGCTCCCAGATTCCGATAAGCCCCCTGTTCGCAGACCCCCACAACCACTGGCCAGGGTTGTGAGGAAGGGGCCCATGTCCTCATCAACATGGGGACAAGGTGCCTTTGGGGGGGGGGACTTTTTACACATTAATTTCCTTTACATTCAGCCATCAGCGGGAAACCCCACTGACAACCGATTACTCATCCGTTGTTAAGGACGTGGCAGCTTTCTGGTCCGCTCAACAATCAGCTAATCACTTGGCAGCCTCTGCTTCAGAAAAAAAAAACAAAAAAAACAAAAGAGTTTTAGGAGAGTTTAGGAGCTGTCAGCATTTTTTCTGCCAAAATTTGTACATATGCCTATAACCGGCACTGGTGTGTACAGCTTGTGCGGTTACCTAGTTGGTTCCTCCGGTGTCCTCCTTCAGGAATGCTCCAATCATGGTAAAACGTACGTCGGAGCAAGGATTCGTCATTTCCGGATCCCGTGTGACATCCTATCCGGGCTGGCGGGGAGAACAAGGCTGGAACCAACTAGATATTTGCACAAGCTGTACAATGCACTCCTGGTATTTCCTGCCCCTTTAAGATCCTCCCACTGAAATATGGCCACACCCAAAAAACCCTGGCTACTCTCATGTAGATGTAACTAGGAGGGAAAGATGTCCAAATACAGCCCTGGCATTTGGATAAGATCTTTTGACGAGATAAAATGTAAAAACACAGTTGCAAATTCTCATACAGCTTAATGAACTTACCCTTTTAAATATTAAGAAATTCAAAATGGCAAAAAAAATTTTTTATAACCTTAATTATTTCTAAAAGGCTAACAAAAGGAACGGTGGGTAAAGACCATAAACACATAATCTAAGTAGTTTATATGCTAGCTCATGCTCCTCAAGCAATTACTTTTACGTGTCCAGCTGACCCCACCCTGGCCTAGCAGACCTACAGAGATTAAAAACAGCACAAAGCCTTTCTCTTGTATAATAATACAGGACACACAGAGACCCTCGCCAGAAATTAACTTTCTTCATCATTTTCTAGTTCACAAGTTCACAGACATATTCTCATGTTGCTAACCCCATTGAAAGAAAATTGAAATTGATATTTTAACTGGTCTTCCAATAGAGCCTGAAAATGATGTTGTTCAGTGAAGCACAACAAGAAAAACCTCGGAAGATTCCTGGAAAGAGGCATGTAAATTACAAACCAAAGCTTAAAGGACGGAGCTGCTATACTGAAGCAGGATCCACCGAAATAATGCACATTGGATAGCTTTATCTATTTATAATTGGAAAGTCCCTCTGTGGAAATCCTTATACTATGGTGAAGGTGACAAAATGTAAATTCATAAATAATTTTTATCTCATGAAAAAGTAGAGACACTTCAATTCTCTATTTCTTTTTCTTTCCATCGAGGTACAATGACAAATACATTGCAACCCTTTAGGTTCCTGCCTGTACACAGTGATCCAATTTGTATTATTTGTACCAATGATTAGTTTTGATGCCTCTGCACTGTCACGCTTTTACAATCAAACTCCCATTTTATGTCTGACTCTTCATTTTGAATGAGGATGTGCGACTCTAATTTTCTGTTTTTATGCATCACTGCCCCCTTGACAGCTGCTTGGATTTTATTGTTCCTCTGCACCGCCCTGACCAGGAGAACATTCCAACCCACCTAACACTCTAGGTTCAGACAACTTTGCATGCAACTTTAAATTACACTCTGGCACAAGTAACATAAAAGCTTATCTTAGATTTTACTGAAACCAATGTATGTTGATGAGTACATCAGAGGAGTCTTGGAAGACAGCCAAGGCTCAGGTGAGAGATCCCAAAATCACAATGGACTTATAGTTCAGAATCACAAAGGCAAGATATATATATATATATATATATATATATATATACATATGTACATAAGAATAACAGTCAAAGGATAGGAGGGTAATTATTAAAGAATCCACTAGTAGCTGCAATGTAATACATTCTAAAGAGGAATCCCAGGCCAGCCTATTAAACCCTTGATCCTAATGAGAGACCAGGTAAAATAAGAAATAGGTAAGGGGCCCCTTCTTGAAATAATAAACAGCAATATCAAGCGCACACAGCCTGTAGTATTCTTCACCGGCAGTTGGAGCTCATTAAGTTGTATCCAAGAGAAAGCACAGTGAGGTTTTAATGAACAGGAGAGCTTAAACTGGCTAGCGGTATTTCTTGGAGTAATTCAGGGTACAAGTGTCTATGTACAGTGTCTTATATCATGCAGGGAAGTGATCCTATGAAAGAGATGTCTGTACACAGTGTCCAGCAAAGAGAACAAATTAGAAATGGTAACTGGTGGGCAATGGTAGGTAGGGACCCTCTGAACAGCGATTCTGGATGAGATGTCCTTCTGCGGAACGATCAGAGATGGCTGACCCGCTGCTGGATACTGGCTGTCATCGGATCTGTCTGATAGATTGGTGCTGCCGTGATGTCTTGCAAACAACAGTCAGAGTTGGGCTCTACAGGGCCGGGTTGGAGTCACCGTATGGCCACAGCCATTTTGCACAGCAGCAGGGGGATGTTCACTCCTCTCTGCTTTGCTCAGAGCTATGTCAGTTACTAGAGCCCAGCACTAGAGGGACACAGGAACAGTTGGAGAATGCTGGGGGTAGTCTGCAGCACGAGGTAACTGTAGCCCACCGTCGGCTACATTTAATTTTACTATTGTATGTTAAGCTTTTCATTAAGAACTTATTGAAACAGGAAAAAGTGTGATATTCATCTTTACAGGTCTTCTAAGAGGCATAGACTCAGAGTTCAGAATGATTTGGTGAAATCAATGCACATGAAAGAAGGCTGAAGTATAACGATAACTAAAACTTTTCCTTGTAGTTTGAATAAAGATGTGAATGGGTAGAAGCTTTGTCGGTGTCCCCTACGGTGAAATTTCCCCATACTTTCTGCTTAGTCAAAGGTACAGGTAATAAGAGAGAACTTTCTCTAACAGGGACACACATCAATTTTTTTGTGACTGCCAAGAGCATAAACCAAGGCTTACACAGGCAACTAATTATCTATACTTGTTTCTATTCTAACTCAGCAATATTTATTTTTGGGTCTCATTTACATAGGCGTACTACAGCATATGCCTATGCGAGAGCCGTGTTTGCCTGCACGAGGATGCAAAGGTGTTCCATGCACCCCATATAGGCAGTCACATTCATGCTAATTGGAAGGCAGTGGTTGTATGGATATAGCCGCTGCTCCCAATTTAACAGCCGTGTGGGTGCACAAGCAACCTGGGAACAGCGGCAGTGTTTGTGCAATTGCTGGGACTGCCTACATAGGAATTAATGGGACCTGTGCATCCCCATGCAGGTAAACACAGCACTCACACGGGTGTTATGCTGTAGTACGCCCATGTGAATGAGGCCTTAGGTTATCTTCTTTCAGGTTTTTACTGTCATCTAGGAGATTTTCCCTTGCTGTCTGTCTTTGCAACACCTATACAAGAAATGGGTCAAAAAAGGAAGGCACAGACCACATCCCTACTCAACTAAAAACTACAGTTATAATTTTTATGTGTGTCCCTGTGGGATGATTACCAATCACCCTCTGTCCAGACAAAAAGGGAGAACCAATCTTTACATTATGAACGCAGATAGCAATAATAAAAAAAAAAAAAACAATAGACGCTTTAACTCTTCCCCATTCTATCCAGTTTTGGCTGGATCCCACCAGAAAACAAGATCATCCTAGTATAACCTAGACATGTGCGGTTTGTTTGGTTCCGAATTAATATTCAGACAAATTTTTGTTATTCGGATATAACCGAATACCAAAATGACAATATAAACAAATTTTACAGATTGCTCAGAATAACTAAATGAAATTTGGACTGAAACTCGCATCAAATTTTACATCGAACTCCAGTCGAATTCTAACTGTACACATATTGCTAAAAATCAAAGACTGTGTGTGGTATTCGAGTACCATTTCGAAATAATGCTGTTTTAGTTAAGCCAAAGGTGATTTAAAGAGTCATTGTAATCATTTGATGAAGAGTTGTCTTTTGTTTGTTCACTTTGCCACATTGGAATGGAAAAAAAATGAAGTTTTCGATTTGACTGATTCCAAATTTATCAATTCAAACATTTTGAATTGAATAAACCGTAAGTTTGAAAAAATTCTGAATACAAATTGAACGAATCAACCGAACTTAACAAAAGAAATAACTAGAATAACAAATCGAAACAAATTGTTTTGTCATGCACGTCTAGTATAAATGTATTTGCAGCGCTAACCAATCAGAGCTAAATAGGTATGTGGGGCTGATGTTCCCCTGATGATGTCATAGTGGTGAAACGCATTGGTCGTGGTTTAGAGCGATCCTTGAGAATGCTACCTGTGTGCTTACTGGTCTGAATGACCAATTTGACATACACTCACACAAGCAGCAATACCGCTTTGTTTTGAAAGTAATACATGTGGTTTCTTCCTTTCTTTAACCACTTCTACACCACGCGCAGTATATTTACTGCGGCAGTGTGGACGTGGACGTAAATAAACGGCCATTTGCGGAGTGGCAGCCAGGGGACGCGCGCCCGCCATACTCCAGAGGAGTGTGCCCGCGGCTCAGGCGGGCCCGATGTCCGCTGGCGAGCCACGATGAGCTGCCACAGCAAAAGAATGGGGAACCGCCGATGTAAACATGGCGGTTCCCCGTTCTGTCAGTGGGGACATAGGAGATCTACTGATCCCTGTCACTGGGATCAGTTAGATCTGTTATGCCCATAACAGCCCAGCCCCCTCACAGTTAGAACACATGCAGGCAACACAGTTACCCCTAGATCTCCCCCTGCAGGTTAACCCCTTCACTGCCAATGACATTTATACAGTAATCAGTGGATATTTAAATTTCTGATCGCTGTATAAATGTCATTGGTCCCAAAAAAGTGTCAAAATGGTCTGACATGTCCGCTGCAATATCGCAGTACTGCGAAAAATCGCAGATCGCCGCCATTACTAGTAAAACAAACATACTCCAGAAATGAATTATCATTCGTAAACGCGGCAAATTTTGCGCAAACCAATCAATAAACGCCGATTGCGATTTTTTTTACCAAAAATATGAGAAAGAATATAAATCGGCCAAAACCGAAGAAAAAAAAAATATTTTTTTATATATTTTTATGGATTTGTATTTTAGCAAAAAGTAAGAAAAACTGGGGTTTTTTTTGCAAAATTGTTGCTCTTTTTTTGTTTATAGCGGCGATCAAAAGTGACGCAGAGGTGATCAAATACCACCAAAAGAAAGCTCTATTTGTGGGAAAAAAGGACGCAAATTTCGTTTGGGCCCAGCGTCGCACGACCGCGCAATTGTCAGTTAAAGCGGTGCAGTGCTGAATCGCAAAAAGTGCTCTGGTCCTAACATGAGAAATCCTTCTGGGAGTGAAGTGGTTAATGTGACTGCAATTCGTATTTGCTTTTGCCAATAAAAAAATATTACAATGAACACTGTTCTTGGTCTTCCTTGGGCATTAGTAAACTCCCAAACTACCTGAGCGCCCTGCATTTTCTGGATTGATTATTTGGAGGATCTGCTGATCATGATATAGTTGGCTATACATAGGCCTTGGCTTCTACTAGCAGCCTGGGAGGTGATTTATACAAATGAGAATTATGATCTTGGTTTTGGGGTCATATATATATATATATAAGGTGACAATGTACCCAAGAGAGGAACAAAGGTGAAGGTTTTTTTGCTACTGCACACTTTTCACTGGACAAAGCTTCATAAATGGACTTTGTCACGGACTAGCACCTTTTATTTATGTATACTTTTATTATTAGCTTTATATTTGCACGGTGATTCACATTGCAGCATTTTGTATATCACGTTGCATTTATTTGATACATTGTATGTCATTTGAACATTGGGTTTTTCACATACCTATTTATGATTACTTAGCATACATTTGCATTAAAGGGTGCATTTGCAGCTTAAAGTAGAAGTGCACCCTAGCACCAAAATCTCTAAATCTACAGACACCCACCATCTAAGACTAACCTATCTAACCCTGAAAAGAAGAATTAGCTATACATATAGAGTTGAGCGAACACCTGGAAGTTCGGGTTCTGCTGGTCCGTCCGAACTTCGGGACAAAGTCCGGGTCCGGGTCCGGACGGAACCCGAACGATCGCACGGACAACGAACCCCATTGAAATCAATGGGGACCCGAACTTTTAGGCACAAAAATGGCTGTAGGAAAGTCCTGGAAAGCCCCAGAGGGTTGCAAAAGGAAGTAAAATGGGGGTAAGGGTAGGGCAAGTGCCCTACAAAAAAATGGGGACAGGGAAATAACTGTAAATATTTTTAAAAAAATAAAAACATAAAAAAAGCAAAAATGGAGGTGAATGTGGATCATCTTCAAACTGTGTCTGAAAAGTATTAATTAACGGTAGAAGCCATATAACTGTTCTAAAATCATCTTCAAACTAGGGCAAGTGCCCTACAAATAAATGGGGATAGGGAAAATAAATTAAAATCAAGTAAAATAACGGGAAGGGGGGTGGATGTGGAGTAGGAGCCTAGAGGTTGACTAGGCCGTGACCGTGGCAGTGTCTGTCTCTTAT
>BLSH010419509.1:147062-175158 GCA_018402905.1 Glandirana rugosa
AGAAGAAAAAAGAGAATACGTAGGGACGTCTTACACTTTCCATTCCTCTAAGATTAACCGACCGAGTGTCAGAAGATAGTCTTTTACATTTACAATTGTTCGTGAATTCTAATATTTTAATAGAACACATTTTTTATTAAGACACGTCGTCAAAAAATTTTAATTTAATCTCCAGGCGGGATTGGGATTTTAGAAATTTAGATGTCCGTAGGTGTCCGATTCTGATTGGATAGATCGGGACATATCTTCTTAAGTCATATGTACGGAAAAAACTTCGGTTAGGTCAGGCCAGAGGTCTTCCCCTTCGAGAAGTCTCCTCTGTCGACTGTTGCCGACACTTTACTTACCCCTCACTGCAGTTAGTATCTGAATGATCCGAACCCGAACGATTTTTGAAATGTCCGGGTCCGGGTCCGTGCCACGGACACCCAAAAGTTCGGTACGGACCCGAACGTTACAGTCCGGGTTCGCTCAACACTATATACATACCTTTCCTTAAGCTGACCTGGTCTGATCCCACGCTGAGCTGTCATGGCTTCGCTGTGTAGGCGGGTGCAGAGGACACAGCCGACAGCGGAATCACCATAGTAAGTCTATGATTGACGTCACTCCCCATTCATTTCACAGCCGTTGTCAGCTGTCTCCTCTGAAGAGCTTCCCCTTCTGGAGACCGGACTGGATTGGCTTCAAAAAAGGCATGTATACTGAATTCTTCTATACAGGGCTAGATAGGTTAGTCTTAGCCTGTGGATGCCTGTAGATTTAAAGATTTTAGGGTTAGGGCGGACCTCTAATTTAATTTTAAAAAACTGCTGCACAGAATTATTTTTTACACAAGATAATTTTATAATCTTAAGTGCTTGTTAACATTTACATTTTCTGATAGAAGACTGTGAGCCAGCCAATTAGAATCTCCTTACCTTTCACATTCTGCAGGGATGCATAAGAGAAAAAAGAAGAGAGAGAGATCTGTATTAGAAGCCATACTGATGCTATAACTTATTGTAACACCACCGATGTGCAGTTCTCTTATCAGTTATAATGAGAGGCAAACGATCCACTTAAGCCTGATACACAGAGTTTTTTTTTCATTCAACGCAGCGGGCTGAAGGGGAAAAAAAACCCCCAAAGAGCTCAGGAGAAGTCGCTGTACTAATGATCTGATGTTAGTACAACTATCTCCCCTGCTGAGCTATTGTGTTCTGACGGGGATCGACCCTGCCAGAACAAACCAGACAGCCCTGCACAGATGCACGATTCCTTGACAAAAGCCAGCCAGGATGCCATATACATGGCACAAATATTTCTATTGAAGCGGCCAATGCCACCTGACATTCGGCCCGTGTGTACTAGGCTTTAGTCTTGCTGTAATTCTTATTATAACACTTTTATACCCCGCTTAAATAGTCCCCACGTAGGAACACTCAGTAGAGAAAAGAGAAAGGAAATTTTAAATAAGGGCCTCTTTACATCAGTGTTTTATGTTATGGCAACCTAATTCTGAATGGGCTACCAACACACTAAAAAGCACATAAAAGTGGACTTGAAACAATTTTTTCAATACCTTACATGACACAGATATTTCACAATTGTGCAATGTTGTATGACAGAACGCAAGCGTGTTACAGAACAATGCCTGGGTGCCTTGACATGCCAGAAAGATGAGCAATTGGTTCAATGAGTCCCAGTCTTGGGGATTATTCAAATCTAGCTTAGCAGCTTACTTTGAGGCAGCTCTGTTCAATGGGCCCTGAATTGGCTCTTTGGGGTACAAATTCTCAACATTTGTGGAAAAAGATCATCAGATAAGTGTCAACCATCTAGATAAAGTTTATTAGTCAAAGAACTGGTTGCAAACATTCCATACATTTTGGGGGTTTCTATGGCTTCCTTCTTCAGGGCTTAAAAGTATTAAATTGGTGAGATTCTGGACAGTGAATTGATGTACTAGTATTAGGTTTAATTTTCAGAAAGGAGGATTCAGTGCTGGAGGAGGATGTGAATCCAAAATTCAAACCATATGCAGCGCTACCCCGGCAGGAACCGCTTAAGTATGTTCAGTCCGTTACTCTGCCTCTCAACCCCAATAACAGTCTCAGTCCCCTCTGGCACACCTGGCAATACTGGGTTCAAGTATTATTGTGTTTGTTCCCCTTTACATAGGACACAGTGAAGAAACACACAGGTTGAGAAAATCAATGGTATTTACTCAAACATATGATATATTAAAGAGAAACCTTAGATTGACAAGTTCTAGCAATCACTTGTAAATAAATGACAACACAATACCAAATGTATCATACACTATCTTAGTTGTAGTCTAAAGATTCTGTACACGAGAGTGGGTACAGGAGAGCAGGGGAATGACCACTGTACATCAAGCCACTCTCTACTATTCACTCTCCTGACAGTCACAAAATGAATAACACGTGAACATACACACTCAGATATAGACCAAATATCTGGAGATCAACTAATATAATTGTTATGCTAAACAAATGCAACGCAATTGACTGTAGATAAACTAGTACAACTTAGATCTATATCACAGATACAAACACATTCAACCTGCTCTGTAATGGAGGTTTCCTATAGGTGATTTTGTGTGCTCCATACTGGGCAAGTATTGAAACCTACTAAATAGGAAGAAAGCAGATGCAACTGTAATGAATCTGTGTTCCTGGATCAAAGTTCAGCAAATCTTCAGCCGGCTCTTTATTTGAGATGATAGGCACTCAGCAAGTGACTGTAGTCTGCAAAGAGACATTTCCAAGTAATGCACTATAATGATATAAGGCACTCTAACTGCAATGAAAGAAAGAACTTCACAGTGGCCACTGACTTTGCATGAAAACTACAGCTGACAACAATCCAGTAAAAGAGTTTAAATTATTGTATTCCAACTGTTTCCTCTCTGTTAATGCCTAGGCCTTGGCTAACAATAAGTATGAGAAATCAGTCTTTATGTGCACAGTACTATATTGATGGGCCTAGCCCACTCACCCAACCAGAACAGTGACTGTGAGGGATGGATCTGCTGCTCGGATGAGGGTAACGATGATGATGAAGATGATGAGGATGGCACCCCAGCTCTCTGGCACTTTGGATCAACCTCCCCTGTCTCTCTCTGCGGTTCTCCAAGATTGATCGCCCCAGTGGGATGCAGGAAACAGAAACCGGCTCCACTTGGTGCAGGGCAGATTCCCCAAGCTACTCACTGGAGTACTACATTGTTACTGAACCCCTCAGTCTGCGGAAGTAGGCAGCAATCCAGGCCCCTCCACCACACAGCGTCCTGCTTGATCAATCACTGCTGTCCATAGAAGCTGTGTCAGGCCTCAGCTTCTGCTTAAATAGCTTCTCCCATGAGGCACTTTGCTCTCAGTAATCCTTCTGATGCTGCTGCTTGTAAAATCCTGCTTCATTGGCTGCTGTAACTGTTCCTTCCATTGGCTCTCTTCCTATGCCCATAGAAGCACATCAGAGAAGGAGTATAAGGAGATCCTTCTGTGTGTCTGTGTAGCTCTACATCAGCATTTCTCAAACTTTTCAACACAGATGAACTCCTGAAATAACTTTCTGGTCTCAGGGAACCCCTACTATAAATGAATATATCGCCAACTCATGATACATTAGTGTGATGGTCAGTGGGAAGAATGCTCCTTACACTTGTGGTCATTGGGAAGAATTACCCCCTTACAGATAGCTAAAAAGATCAATGATGTCATTGGGGAAATTATCTGAGAGGTAGAAATTGACCATTGCTCAAGGAACCCCTAGCAACCTCTGGAGCAACCCTAGGGTTCCACTGAACCCTTGTTGAGAAACCCTGCTCTACACATTACATTAAGTCCAGTCATTGAAAACAAGTAGGGGGAGAAATTCTCCCGCAGGGGCTGACAGGTGCATTTCTCCCTCCTAGGAGAGCCTGTGTATTTATTACAGCGGCCACTTAGGAAAAGCCACAGAAAAAGCGGGGCATCCGCGACACAAATTTTTGGATATCAATTTCCTGTCCAATTGCATACCTGTTTAACCCCTGGTCTATCAAGGTATGTTTTTAAATGTCCTGGTACTCAATGAATTAAAAAAGCACACTACTGCAGCCATTACCATTTTTTTATTAGCAGCTGTACACCTGCCCAATCACTTTTAGGGTGCATTCACACAAATGCACCCGAATCTGGTTACATGCGAGAATCCAAGCAGGTGTTCCTGGCCATTAGCTGAGGGAGGCAGACCTATTGAAAGCAATAGGAGGCTGCCGACTCCTGCAGCTAATCATGGCCACTGCCATGTAATCGATCATGAAGTAATCAGCCCTGGACGCAGGCAGTCTACTTCCGGGGCTGATCACGTGATCGCTATATTTACTTACCCACACAATCTGTGCTTGATTAGCTGCAGTGAACGGCAGAAGAGACATTCGGGGTCTATTATACCCCTGATGTCTCCATAAAAAAAATCTGATCCCTGCCCATGCTATCACATAGAGGGCTTGTTGGCCCCTTAAAATAACATTAAAGTGCAGGTTCACATCTGCGGAGTGCATTTTAAATGCGTTTTAGGTGTGTTATAATTGAACTCCATGAAAGTGCATCAAAGGCGCAGCAAGCAGGTTTTTTTTTTTCTTAATGCACCTCATCTAAAAGGCCCAGGTGTGAACAGAGCCTTTAAGTGACACTACATTCTCATTTCAAATTTTCAAGTATGTATTCTTAACATAAAAAGGTACCTTCAATTGCTCTCAGGCACCTCAAAATCTCCAAATTCTTGTATTTTGCTGCTGTGATCTGATTTACTGATAGGATGACTATGTTTAATATCCATAGTCCTACTATAGGTATGAACGTAGCTACCCTCTCTTGCTCACTCCTGAGATGGATTCAAAACTTTGTACTATTTGATTTGAAGTGTCCATATAGCAGTGCAAATGACCGCAAGCAACGTGCACTGCTATTTCCAAACAACAGGATGTGAAGCGGAGAAGCAGAGGAGCTCACAGGGGCAATTACAGGGAGGCAGAAAAACAGAGTAAAAAGAAAGAAAGGAAGAGGAATAGGGCGCTTCTGTCAGCAAATGTCCTCCAGTGATCTGTACTTGATTATTATCACATCAGCATCAGGATCAACATCAAGGTTAAGGGAAGGAGGATATACTGACGGAGCACTTGCAGCAGCACTTCAGGTAGAGGAAGCAACTCTGGAGGAAACTAAAGTAAAAAAACAGAAGGCGCTACTAAGTGTAGTATTAAGGAGTATTTATTCATAAAAAGCGGTTAAAAACACTTACAACATAGTAGATCAAATGAGCATCTCAGTCAGCATAATAGGCATCCTGTAGAGCCATTCGCCTCTGGCGGGAGACCTGGCCCGTAACCGTGACAGGAGAAGCGAGAAAGCAAGATAGCCGATGGACTTCCGGAACCACGCTGGAACGTATAGGCCAGAGCTGATGTCAAGGGGGCTGTAACGGGTTTCGGAGCATGAGCAATTCGCTCCTTCATCAGACCTATGCCCCTGTGTATGGAATCGGCTTTTATGCAGCCAGAGGGGATAGACCATTACTAGTAAAAATAAAAAAATAAACAAAAGAAAAAAATATCCCATAGTTTGTAGACACTATAATTTTTGCACAAACCAATCAATATACGCTTATTGGGATTTTTTTTTACCAAAAAATATGTAGCAGAATACATATTGGTCTAAACTGATGAAGAAATTTGATTTTTTACATTTTTTTATTGGGCATGTTTTATATCAGAAAGTAAAAAATATTGTTTATTTTTTCAAAATTGTCGGTCGGACAAAATTAATTTTAGCGCACACAAACACAAGTTTACCAGTTTGGTAAAATATAAAATATGAGGTTGCGTTGAGCAAACATGTCAAGCCTTAAAGATTCTTGAGATGTGAAATGGCAAAAAGCTTCAGTACTCAAACTGTTCATAGGTGACATTTTAAAAGCCTTTATAGGTGATCAGTTTAGAGTCAACGATGGTCCTAAACTGATTGCTCTCAATTGCAGCGATACCTCATGTGGGGCACAACTACTGTTACGCAAACTTTGGTGTTCTAACCCTGTATTTTCATTCTTCTAGTAATGCTGGCGATCAACTGTCACTGTACTAATGACACTGGCTGGAAAGGGGTTCACATCAGAGTTGAGCAAAGGGTTAACTGTGTGCCTAGGTTGTGCTTACTCACTGTGGGGAGGTGCTTTGACCAGGAAAAAGGCAAAGATCCGTGTTCCTGCTTAGCAGAAACACAGGATCAATGCCTTCCCTTCTGACAGAACAACCACCTGTCTGTGTCCTGTGTAATCGGCAGGTGTTAGCGGACATGGAGTCCACGTTACCCGCCGCTGGGTGCACACCACAGACCCGGAAGTGTCAGATCAAGTACTAGGTACAGGCGGTCCCCGGGTTACAAACAAGATAGGGACTGTAGGTTTGTTCATAAGTCGAATTTGTTTGTAAGTTGGAACAGCTACATTTTTTAAGTGTAGCTTCAGCCAAAACAAATATTTTTAAGCTTTTTGGATAGCATAGGGAAGAGGTAACACCCCTGTAATGTTTGTTTTGCTGTCTATGTTTCTGTTCAGAAGATTTTACCTCACTTCCTGTCCCAATGATAATTGGAGTTTGAAAATTTTGGGTTGTTGTGGAAACAAACCTTGGTGATAAAGCTTCAGTGGAGACACCTTTTTCCCATAATAACTCTTATAGGAGTGAATTTCCTTTCCTAGGGGGAGATTTCCTCTCACTTCCTGTTGTCTGCCTCCGTTTGTAAGTAGGAGTCGTTCATAAGTCGGATGTTCATAACTAGGGGACTGCCTGTACATGATTTAGAGCAGAGCGGCCACCCTGACGCATTATATCTGCATTGGGTGGTCATTAAGTGGTAAGTGCATTTGTTCTAGATCTGAGGGGAGGCTCTGAAAAAGGGGAAGCTCTGCTGGTTTCTATCATCCAATCATGTGCAAACAAAAATGCTGTTTTTTTCATTTTCCTCGCATGTGATTGCGTATTCTTTGTAAAGTGAAGTATTACCTAAGCTATAGAGCAAGTGCATTTGCCTTTAGTTAATCAACCCCATTGGCTGCTTGTGACTTAAAGCAGAGTTCCACCCCAAAGTGGAACTTCACTTTAAAGGAAGGTGACCCGCTAACATGTCACAATTGGCATGTCGTCTTTTTGAGGGGGGCCGGGGACCCTGTTTTCACAAGGTCCCAGGTCCACTTCCTCTCCTAGAGCCGCAGCTCCAGAAGGAAGTTCACCCCCCCTCCCTCTCGACGATCTTCCGGGACACGTCACAGGTTCCAGAAGATACGCCGGCCATTCACAAGGCGAAGCACGACTCACGCATGTGCAGTGCGCACCCAGGTTTGAAGCCAAAGCTGGATGCCCACACTTGTGATGCCGGCGCCGCCGAGGGGAGAGGGAGAAGAGCGAGCCCTTGGGCGACTGCATCACTGGAGAGAGGGACAGGTGAGTGTCCGATTGTTAAAAGTCAGCGGCTACACTTTTTGTAGCTGCTGAGTTTAACTGGGTGGAACTCCGCTTTAATTAAAAATGAATGCAAATGACTATTTTTCATATGTTACCTTGTGTCATGGTAAAATGTGCAAATTTACCCTGCATTATGGAAATGCACTGATATGAACGAGCCCTAATCCAGGCCATACTGTGATCGCTCCAACAATCTTTTTGCTGGAAACCATAATTTGGCAAAAGAAGAAGAAAACGATATGATCTAATGCAGAAGTTTTCTAAGAACTTTTTAGTGAAACCTTGAGAGAAGGCTCCACGCTGTACATTCTCCCACTCAGGAAAACAAAACATAATGTAACATAGGTCTTTATATCAGTGAAAATGACGGCACTAACAGAAAAGTTGCATTGCTCAACCTAACTTCACTTATAATGTAAATCAACAGCTTAGACAAGGCAAGGGCATTTATATGCATAAAATGTGGGCCTTGAAGTGTTTGCAATATAGGCCAGGGCCTTGAAAGACAAGATTTTAAGAGTGTGTCAGAATGCCATTGTTTCATTATGTTTCATCTGCCATTTTTATGTAGCGGGTACCCCACCCTGTTCGGAGCTTACCAGGGATGGGGAAGGCATACATCACATCTCAGAGTTGGATCCATGGCTACAATGGGGAGTTTTAGAACAGAAACATTTAGGCACCAGTCACTTTAGGTATTTTTCAATGCTTCAATAAAGGAACTTGAAAGCAGTGAAGGGGAGAGGGTTAGGGTAGGTCTCAGATACCTTGTTGCAGATCACTTACAGACTCTTTAGATCCAAAGGTAGAACAGCTTCTCTTTATAGAAAATCTTGCATACCCAGACAGGCCTCTCACACTGACCTAGCAGCCAGTAGGATTTCTGGACAAGTCTCTCTCACAGACCTAGCAGCCAGAGCACACTTGAATGGACCCCTCTCACAGGCTTTGCATTCGAGAGATAGTTAGCAGAGTTGATCGAACCTCTGGAAGTCCGGGTTCGGCAGGTTCGGCCGAACTTCCGGACAAAGTCCGGGTTCGGGACCGGACTTGACCCGAACTTTGTCCCGGACCCCGAACCCCATTGAAATCAATGGGGACCCGAACTTTTAGGCACAAAAATGGCTGTAATAAAGTCCTGGCAAGTCCTAGAGGTCTGCAAAAGGAAGGAAAATGGGGGTAAGAGTCGGACAAGTGCCCTACAAAGAAATGGGAATAGGGAAATAACTTAAAATAATTTTTAAGCTAAAATCACATAAAAAAATCAAAAATGGAGGTGGATGTGGAGTTGGAGGTTGAGGAGGCGGTGAAAGTGGCGGTATAGGGGGAGGAGGAGGTAGTCAACACTGTTTTTTTTTTTGTGCAAGAAATGCACCGCAATGTAGATGCACTTTTTAATTTTGTGCAAGAAACAATAATCTGTCCCTTTAAGCAACAGCAGGAACCTCTCCCTATAGAACTTGGAGATGATTTTAGATTCTAAAATCATCTCCAAGTTGTACAGGGAAAGGTTGCAGCTGTTGCTTTAAGGGAAAGATTACTGTTCTAAAATCATCTCCAAGTTGTATAGACAAAGTGTCTTCCAGCCGCATAGAGCCATATTATTGTTCTAAAATCATCTCCAAGTTGAATAGGCAAAGTGTCTTCCAGCCGCATAGAGCCATATTATTGTTCTAAAATCATCTCCAAGTTGTACAGGGAAAGGTTGCAGCTGTTGCTTTAAGGGAAAGATTACTGTTATAAAATCATCTCCAAGTTGTATAGGCAAAGTGTCTTCCAGCCGCATAGAGCCATATTATTGTTCTAAATTTTAGAACCTCCTATTGGGATTTTTCTGGGAAAATAATAATTATCCATAACTCGGTTCAGTTGTATTTCTCATCCTGGCCTGTGGTAGCAGTGACACCTACTGGCAACAGTGAGAAATGCACAACCTTACAGAAATGAGGGCAAAGCCAGCTAAACTATATACAATCAATCTGAACTGATTACATCTCAGCCAAGAACTAAATTTACATTATAGCCCACTTAAAGTAACCAGGGGCTACATTTATATATCTGTCTTCAAGGAGAAAAGCATGTATAGTTTCTGAGATGGAACTCTGATGCCCAAGTCAGGAAGATTTGAGTTTACAGAATGCACAGAATCAACACCTAACCATTTAAACGGAAATATACTGTATATACATGCCCTGTTGCTTAAAACATCTTTATACTAGCGTTAAAGGTGCTAAATGTCATTAGATCAGCCTTTCTTAACCTTTGCACTCTAGACGAACCCTTGAAATAATTTTTGGGTCTTAGGGAACCTCTGCTAAAATCAATTCATCAGGGGTAAGTGGGAAAAAATGCCCCTTACATTGGTGGTCAGTGTGAAGAATTCCCATCATATAGATAGCAAAAAGATCATTGTTGTCATGCCACTGACTGCCAAGTGACCTTGGCCCCGCATCACTCAGCCACAGTTCAAGGAATCCCTAGCAACCTCTGGAGGAACCCTGGTTGAGAATGGCTGCATTAATCTTTGCTGGAGCCTGCAAACACCAGGATACATACTGGTAAAAATGAAGTCAGCAAATGTTGTCAGGGAGAGAATGTGGGTGAGGAAGTCTGCTGGCCACTCAGAATCTTCCACAGAGATTCCAGTGACTTCAGGAGAGACTGCAAGGTATATAAATGTAAATATTTGTTCAATAGAAGCATCTACACTTATTAGCCACTTTATTAGGTACACCTTGCTAATATTGGGTTGGACCCCCTTTTGCCTTCAGAAGCACCTTAATTCTTTGTGGACGTGGCATAGATTCAACAAGGCGAATTGTAGCCTCAGTTTCCTGTTCTTAGCTAACAGGAGGGGCACCCAGTGTGGTCTTCTGCTGCTGTAGCCCATCTGCTTCAAGGTTTGATGTGTTGTGCATTCAGAGATGGTATTCTGCATACCTTGGTTGTAACGAGTGGTTATTTAAATTACTGTTGCCTTTCTATCATCTCAAACCAGTCTGCCCATTCTCCTCTGACCTCTGACATCAACAAGGAATTTTCGTCCACACAACTGACGCTCACTAATTTTTTTTTTCAGACCATTCTCTGTAAACCCGAGAGATGTTTGTGTGTGAAAACCCCAGAAATGCTCAGACCAGCCCGTCTGGCACCAACAACCATGCCATGTTCAAAGTCACCTAAATTCCCTTTCTTCCCCATTCTGATGCACTATTTGAACTTCAGCAAGTCGCCTTCACCGCGTCTAGATGCCTAAATGCATTGAGTTGCTGCCATGTGATTGGTTTATTAGCAATATGTGTTACCAAGAAATTAAACAGGTGTACCTAATAAAGTGATCGGTGAGTGTGCATGCCAATCTGTAAGAAGAAAGGTTGTTTGCTGGTCAGACTGTGCATACACATCTAATGTCTCTGGCCTGCTCAAATGAAGTTGTATATCTGGGCAATAAATGCAGTAAACCCTTGCAACACTTGCACATTTTCTAATGTTTTGTCTCTTTAAAAAAGCTGCAAGTACAGAAAAATACCTTTTGATCTTTCTAAAAATATAGTGACATCCTAACTTCCTGCAATGAGCTGACAATGCTGCTTCTGTCGCAATGACATCCCAAGCACTATTGTCTCTGGCTTTCTCCTCAACTAGACTAGAACATAAAACCTCCTACTCTCTTCATATCCATAACGTAAAGGGGATATGGGCTGTAGTCCAGCTGGGGAGAACTTAGGCATGCCTGTCAATACTCATTGGGATTTCAGAGCACAGGCTGAGATGTCAGCTCAATACAGGAAGTTATGAGCTCTTTGGATTTCTGGCAGGACCAACAGGTGTAATTTTAAGGGTTTTAGGCCTCATGCACACTGCATCTGTCAAACGCCTGTTCAAAGGTGTTTGGTGTTTTTTTTTTTTTTGTACCAAAACGTCCCTTTATGTTAGCCTGTGTGTCCATGCACACATAGGAGTTTACAGCCATTTAGAGGCAGGGGTGTTTAGGAGCAGACATCTGAACGCACCAAAATTGTATTCAGGAGAGAAGCATTTGGCCAGAAAAAATGCCTGATGTACCTAAACACATGTAAATGCTAGAAGCTTGAGCATTCATTCATTTCAATTAATTTTCTGGCCAATTAAATGAATGACCGCCCACGCGCTTGATGTGCCTGAACATATCTACATGCGCCTAAACATATTTAAAAAAATGCAGCTTAGGCTTTTAACACTGCTTTTCTCTTGTCAGGAGAAAGACGTTCAGACGAGCCTAGTGTGAATGAGACCTTAAAGACACAAAGCGAGGGGAAATGTACTCTAAGTATATTTCAGAAATGTACTGAATATTTTTCAGTTGTACTTTGCCTAGACATAGACTTTAACAACTTCAGCCCCGGAAGGATTTCACACTTTAGGACCAGAGCACTTTTTGCGATTCGGCGCTGCGTCGCTTTAACTGAGAACTGCGCGGTCGTGCGACGTTGTACCCAAACTAAATTTGTGTCCTTTTTTCCCCACAAATAGAGCTTTCTTTTGGTGGTATTTGATCACCTCTGCATCATTTCTGATCGCCGCTATAAACAAAAGAAGAGCGACAATTTTACAAAAAGACCCAAATTTATTACTTTTTGATAAAATACAAATCCCCCCCCAAAAAAAATAAAAAAACATTTTTTTTTCATCGGTTTTAATATATATTCATCCTCATATTTTTGGTAAAAAAAAAAATCGCAATCGGTGTTTATTGATTGGTTTGCGCAAAAGTCGGACCATTTTGACACTTTTTTGGGACCATTGACATTTATACAGCGATCAGTGCTATAAAAATGCACTGATTACTGTGTAAATGCCATTGCCAGTAAAGGGGTTAACCTGCAGGGGGCGCTCTAAGGGTTAACTGTGTTCCCTGGGCGTGTTCTAACTGTGTGTGGGCTGCCCTAGCAGGGGAAGGGAAGTGATTACAGCTTCCATATAGAGGAAGGCTGTGATCACAGCCCTTCCCCCTCTCACAGAACGGAGGTCCGTGTTTACTTACACGGACCTCCGTTCTTTCAGTGCGGGGGGGGCATCGCGGGTAGCCGGCGCGATCGAGTCCACCGCACCTGCTCCCTGGCTCCCCCTCACAATGCTAGTTATCGCGGCCGCCGTCCTGTGACGGCGGTTCGCAAAAAACGAACCACCTTGTTGCCGTCACGCTGCGGCAGGCGGTCGGCAAGTGGTTAAAGTAAAGTGACTTCTGTGATAACGTGCCGTAACCCATTTATTTAGGGCAATGAATACGGAGTTCTGACCTCCTGTTCTGGGTAATGGCAGGCACACCAACCCTTTTTTTTGTTATTAAATTAAAGTGGTTATCAATTCTGTACAACGACTTTAAAACTACAGGTAAGCCTACAATAAGGCTTACCTATGGGTCCCGGGAATATCTCCTAAACTTGCACAGTTTAGGAGATATTCCCTGTATCTGCATGTGCCAACGTCATCGGCACATGCGCACTGAAGAATCAGCCCCAGGGTGCCGTTTCTTCAGTAAATGTGCCATAACTGGCAGCTCCCGGGAGCATGCGCGGGAGTGACATCAGAGTGGCTCTGGCCAATCACAGCGATGGAGCCCGCACTGTGATTGGCCGGAGCTGCGCAACCCAGAAGAAGCATTTTGCCGGTCACAGTGGTGTGCCGAGACCGCTGCAACAGATTCGTTCCAAGGTAAGCATTTCATAATGAGCTAGTATGCAATTGTTTTTTTTTGAGTGTTGACAACCACTTTAAAGCCATGTTAGATGAGTTAACCTGTGATAGGCTGCTATAGGTTGCTGCACTTTGCACACGTCTCTTATATAAAGTATAACTAAAGCCAAAATGTTATTTCTGGTTTTGGACAGAGTGCAGAGCGATTAGACCACCTGTCTGGTTTTTATTGCCACCAAGCGTATTGATCACCAAGCGTGTAACTGAAAGAACTCCAAATTTTGGGTTGTCACTAGAACAGGAATAGGGGAAACTTCTAGTGGGGGTTCTGGCGACAACCAGGAATTCCCTCACTTCCTGCCTTGGCTATGAGACAGGAGGTGAAGGAAAGTCTCCCTAATGGGACACAGATGGTAAAAAAAGAACTGACATGATTTATAACTCTCCCTTATGCTATCCAAAATGAAAAAAAAAAGTTTTGCCTTTAGTTCTGCTTTAAGAGCATAGACTTGATAAAGTGGGTTGTCCAGTACAATGCCGCCAATTTATACACAGCTTGTTCTACTCGCTTACTTCTGGTTCTCCGCAATCACACTGTTCTCCTTCTTCAACGTATCCATTTCCACACTTCTGTTCTCCAAACGATTCTGTAACTTCAGGCATGTTGTAGAGACACATGCCCACTCCCTTTTCCAGGCTGCTGTCCAAGTCCTTCTTGCTGCAGCTGCTGAACACTGTGGGGAAAGGGTATCTGCAAAGAAGCACAGACAAGACAAAAGCAAAAGCTCCGTCATTCAGATGTGTGCAAACAACATATCCTTAATTCATTTTCTTTTACAAACACCACCAAGCCAGCAGCCAGTTTCACTCCAGACCACCAATTTACCCCGGCCACTAGTGCTTCTTCATAACAGGACAGTGAGGACATAACGGGACACTGATGGCTTTCTGTAGGCGTTCAACTCTTTTCCCCTTGAAGGGGTATGTGTGGCTATTTTTTTATTCCTTACACAAACACAATTTTTCGCTATTACAGTGCCAAAGCGTGCCTCTCTCATGATTATATTATGTCTGGATACAGACCAGCTGGCAATCAAGATGCAGGCCTTGTTCTCTCCCCAAAGACAGTGAAAAGACTATATATTCATCACTGCTCGGCAGCGCGGCAATAACTCAACCACATGACAAGTCAAAGGCAAGCCGTTAATGAGTTCTTACTGTAGTCACCTGCAATTAGAGTGCACGGAGGCAAAGTGTACATGAAATACTGCTGGAACGGAAAGCTGCTTCTACCATGACTGCTCTGCTAGGCTGGGAGACTTTTATTCACTCTCCGAGATATATTATCATTAATTAATGAAGAAATTAGCTTGATAGAAATACAAGATGCAGTGTTTGTCAGTAAAGAAGACTGTTGTGCTGGAGAAAGGCAAACACAGGGGAGAAGAGCAATAAGGTTTAAACAACTTAAATGGACTGACAGAGGAAACCGAAGCATGGGTTCAATCAACGCTAGGCTTGACATATAGGATACAAGAACTTATCTCATCCACACAGTGCAAACATGGTGTACGATAAGATGGGGCTGCCAGCAGTATCAATAAAGAAATCTCACTCATCTAAAGTGCGGGTTACCCGCATTACCCACATTCACCTTCAAACCTCCTTTTTCCTCTCTAGGTCATGTCCCGGCATTTATTATTTATCTTGTTCTGGTAGGGAGAAACAGGCCCGGATTAAAAGCATCATGGGCCTGGTGCTGAGGATTTTGGTGGGGCCTTTTTTATGGAAATAAATAAAATGAAAATGCAAACAATTTTTTGTTAAAACAAATTAAATATGCTGCCGCAATTTACATATCAATCATGTGTACATTGTATACAGAGCAGGGCTGGGCAGTATTAGTGACTCACTCACACCATTGGGCTGGGCCTATCTTAAGGAAGGGGCCTGGAGCTGCAGCTCCAATAGCCCCTATGTTAATCCGGCCCTGGGGAGAAACCAATTATTATCGCCTGAAGCATCAATAGATTTGTAAAATTCCTAAGGGCCAACTGCGAGGAGCTCAGTCTCTATTGATGTAGGCATGCCCCCAGAACTGTATACTTAAACAAAAAAAAAAAAAGGGTGCGTATACCCACGCAAGGGGAAGGCAAATGACCTAACATTTCTTAGGATATTAATATATGGTAGGGATTCTTGTATGTGTTGTTTAACCGCTTGCCAACCAACCGCCGTAGTTTTACTGTGGCAGATTTGTACGGCTGTGACAATCGCCGCCATTGTACATCAGCGCCTTTAAAGGCTAGCAGTGGGCGTGCCCGCAGGTCCGGCGGACTCAATGTACGCCGGCGACCCTCGCTCACCTTGTACAGAGGCAGAACGGGGATTTGCCTATGTAAATAAGGCGGATCCCCGTTCTGACATAGGACATGCCAGAGATCTACTGTTTATACAAAGGACCCCGGGAAGAAGTCTGTTAGTGACAAAACCGGTTGGGTTATGGCTCTACTCTGACACACCGCGATTCTTGTTCTGGAGATTTTATCATTCCCTGCGATACGCCTATTTTTATGCATCTAAATGTAAGTGCAATACTTTATTAAACATCAATTACCTTTACTGTATTACACTATTGGAGCCTTTTTCTTTTATGCATTATCCCGCATTCTGGTATGGAGATAAGATTGCCTGTGACCGAGACACAACAGTAGGGCTCTGGATACTCCCTGGCGGCGCGTTCTTATGTGGATATAAAAAAGGCTCCTTCCAGTCTCCTGTAATAAGGGACCATCTCTCTTTGGTAAGCGCAATCACAGCATGGTGGTGGGATTTTTTCACAATACTTCCCAAAGCACGGTGGCACTAAGAGGATTTGCGTAGTATTTGCACATAAGGCCCCTTTCACACGAGCGGATCGTTCGTTTCCGCCTGTCAGTTTTTCAGGCGGACCCAAACGGATGCTCCATTGTCCTCTATGGAGCGACGGATCCGCCAAAAACAGCCGGATGGAAACCCCGTTTTGCCATCCGCCTGGCGGATCGGATCAGATGAACACGGACAGACCATAGAGGAGAATCCTCCATATGATCCTCCATAGAGGAGAGTGGAGCTGTGACAGGTCAGTCTCTGCACGGAGTGCCAAGACCGTCCTGTCATCCGCCAGCTCAGCAGGGATAAACGGATGGATCCCTGCTGAGCAGCGGAGCCCGTCAAAACGGGCTCTGCTCGTGTGAAAGGGGCCTTACTATTTACCTTTTTTCAAGATATGAAGGAGGACTGTTTTTATTAATTCATCTTTGGACTTTTTATTACTCTTCAAATGCACTATTACTTTAGTAGTGGGTCTTTGCAATGACCAAGTTCACTCTATTCAAATAATCATTATTTGTATGACTGCTAGCGCAGCCCTTTTTTCTTAGAGATCTACTGTTCCCAGTGATCGGGAACAGTGATCTCTGTCATGTCCCAGGCAGCCCTTCCCCCCTACAGTTAGAACACACCCAGGGAACACACTTAACCACTTTATCACCCCTAGTGTTTCACCCCTTCCCTGCAAATGTAATTTATACATTGATCAGTGCATTTTTATAACACTGATCAATGTACTAATGTCATTGCTCCCCAAAAAGTGTAATTTGGGGTCAGATTTGTCCGCCGCTTTGTCACAGTCCCGCTAAAAATTGCAGATAGCCGCCATTACCAGTAAAAAAAAATTAAAAAAAGAGTCCATAAATCTATCCTGTAGTTTGCAGACGCGATAACTTTTGCGCAAACCAATCAATATACGCTTATTGCTATTTTTTACCAAATATGTAGAAGATTATAGATTAGCCTAAACTGATGAATACATTTTTTTTTTGTTTTATGTGGATATGTATTATAACAGAAAGTAAAGAAAATTGTTTTTTTTATCAAAATTGTCGCTCTTTTTTCTTTATAGAGGTGATCACATTCAATTTGAATATATTTTGCACAGACATACATTTTAATGTGTTTTACAATACTGATACTTGTATTATTCTAAAAGAATACAAATACACTGGGGTGTATTCATTGTTAAATTCCCTGTAGTCTAACAGGAGGGCTAGTATGTATATTCAATAATAAAGTGATTTGTCATAAATTATAGCTGCCTGATAGTATTGATCCACATGTGTTGCTAGGACCCATAACAGTTGCACAAGCTATTATGAGTGCACCTGTGTCCTTGTTAGGTGTAATTTGCATATGATGAGGCCAAATACTGAAAATACTAATAAAAAAATATACAGTATAAATGCAACTATCAATCAGGTGTCACAATGTATTCTCCAACCTCTGATGGGACAAGTAAATTAATTCTGGTTAAAATGAAAAACAAATCCATTTTTTTTCCAATTCCAGTTCCAAATGTCCAATGTTTGCCAATGGGTGTGGCTGGTTACATAGCTGCAAGTGTCTCATTTCTTGGCAGAGAGCTCAGCATGATAAACAGGCATGCTGCCACGTTACCAGAGACCATACTATTAAGCGAGACTGTCCTTCTAGATTGTAAGCTCTAATGAGCAGGGCCCTCTGATTCCCCCTGTATTGAATTGTATTGTAACTGTACTGCCTGCCCTTATGCATGGGCGTCCACATGTGGGGGGCAAGCGCCCCCCTGGGAAGCTGCCGCAAAGGGGGGGGGGCGCTAAAGCTGTGGCAGTCACTTACTGTTACATTCAGCAGCAGCGGCACCTCCCCGATGCCCTAGACTATTTTATTGCACCGTCTGCTGGCTTCTCTGCTCCCCGCTGCACTGGTTGCTAGACCCGCCTGACGTCTAGCAACCAGTGACGTCACAGTATGAGCCCGAGGCCCCAGCATTCAGAGCGGAGGAGGAACTTCTTCCTCCTTCGTGCCTGGCCAAATTTGGCTCCACCCACCTCCTTCATCTTCTCCAGGCAGTGTGGCTCAGAGGGAAGGAAGGCCTGAGTGTGAGTTGTCCACCTGCACCAGCACCTGCCTGAGGTGAGGCAGCCTGTGCCCATGTTCTGAAGCTCACCTAACAGCACTACTTGTATAATTGTGGTCAAGGTGTTAAATGAATTATTTCATGATTTATATGTAGGAGATATCATTGCTAACCTTCTAAAAATGCTCTTTACCTGGCTGTAATGCTGACCCTTGGGTCTGAACGTTTTCTAAGCCAGAGCCTGTATGCACATCAGAAAAGTTTAAGAAAAGTTACAAATTCTTATCTGTATACCTCCTCTGGGTTAATGACTATAAATATTGGAACAACAGAGCCACGGTGCTGGCATTTTCAGAAAGAAAAGTCAGTAGGGGAAACCTCTGTAAATATAAAAACAGATTAGAAATGGCTAATTAGACAATGGCAGCTTGATCCTTCAATTAAGCTTTTGCAGCAGGTTTCTCAAACCTTTGCATGCCTGCGCTTTATGTGATAATGACTAAGCCCCTCCCCTTCATAACATTGCCAAAAAGGGGCAGAGCATGGGTGACCTTAAAATGATGCCCCCCCCCCTGAAAAAAGTTCTAAGGACGCTCATGCCCTCGTGTTGTAAAGCGCTTGTGCAAACTGTGCTATAGAAATCCTGTATAATAATAATAATAATATTGTCAAAGAGACTGGCAGGTTAGAGGCGCCTCCTTGCTCTTTTTTGGCTTCTGAAGTCAGCTTTTGGTGGGAAGGCTTCAGTGCTCGAATGTATGGCAGACATGTTTGAGGTTGGATTTTCTCCACTGTGCAGAGCGTTGCAACCACATTGCTTGAGACGTGTTTTCATTGCAAATAACATCTACCACATTTGTTTTAATTAAAAATGTATTTATAATACTTAAAGTATAACTTTTTTTAAAGGTGTTGTAAAGCCTCGTGGATTTTCACCTTTTGCAGCTGCCCCCCAGACCCCCCCCCCCCGTTTACTTACCTGAGCCTGATCGTTCCCACACCGGGGACGAGCCTAGCAGCTCAAGCCTATGTCTCCGGTCCTCATTGGATAGATTGATAGCAGGGGAGCCATTGGCTCGTGCTGTTGTCAATCAAGTACAGTGACGTGGGAGCGGGGGGGGGGGGGGGGGTCCTTCTGTCTGTGTCAAGGGACGCAGAGACAGGACTTGGGAGTGCACCCGCATGAGTGACCCCAGGGAAAGCGCTTCCCTGATGGGTCACTCGAAAAGAGGAGGAGCGCCGCTAGGGGACCCCAGAAGAGGAGGATCGGGGCCACTCTGTGCAAAACCACTGCACAGAGGAGGTAAGTATAACATGTTTTTTTTTTTTTTTTAAATAGAGCCTTTAGTATCACTTTAAGCTTTGGCCAGAGTGGAGCGGGATTAAAACACTTGTCAGGTTTTTACTGTTGTGTGTGCCCCCGCTAAGGCAACTCGCCTTCTCTATTTGTCCTGTTTACTATTAGTATTGAAAGTGAAAAAAAATCCCCAAATTTTGGGTTGTCCTCAGAAAAGTAATATAGGGTAGACATGTGCAGTTAGTTTCGTTCCGAATAAATATTCGGACAAATTTTTCGTTACCCTAATTACAGTGTAAGCGAAATTTGTCTGAATTTCTGAAATATTAATTGAAATTCAAAATGAATTTTACATTGAACTCCAGTCAAATTCTAACTGTAAACATACTTCCAAAATCAAAGACTGTGACTTATTAGAGTACCATTTTGAAACAATGGTGTTTGTGTTAAGCCAAAGGTGATTAACCACTTGCCGACCGCCCGCCACAGCGTGACGGCGGCAAGATGGCTCGTTCTCGCGAAACGCCGTCACCTGACGGCGGCCACGATAACTAGTATTGTGAGCGCGCGCGCGCGCGCTGCCGGAGACGCACCCGCACGCTCACTGTGCTCAGGGGGGGGCAGAGAACGGGTAGGGCGGACTCGATCTCCGCCGGCTACCGCGATGGCTCCCCCGCAGTGAGAGAACGGAGGTCCGTGTATGTAAACACGGATCTCCATTCTCATAGAGGGGGAAGGGCTGTGATCACAGGCTTCCTGTATATGGGAGCCATGATCATTCCCTTTCCCCAGCCAGGGCAGCCCACACACAGTTAGAACACGCCCAGGGAACACAGTTAACCCTTAGAGTGCCCCCTGCAGGTTAACCCCTTCACTGCCAATGGCATTTACACAGTAATCAGTGCATTTTTATAGCACTGATCGCTGTATAAATGCCAATGGTCCCAAAAAAGTGGCAAAATGGTCCGACGTGTCCGCTGCAATATCGCAGTACCGATAAAAATCGCAATACTAGTAAAAAATAAAAAAAAATAAAAACCCCAGAAATGAATTCTCATCATCCGTAAACGCAACTTTTGCGCAAACCAATCAATAAACGCAGATTGCAATTTTTTTTTCCAAAAATATGAGGAACAATATAAATCGGCCAAAAATATTTTGTTTTGGATTTGTATTTTAGCAAAAAGTAAGAAATTTGTTTTGGTTTTTTTTTTGCAAAATTGTCGCTCTTCTTTTGTTTATAGCGGCGATCAGAAATGACGCAGAGGTGATCAAATGCCACCAAAAGAAAGCTCTATTTGTGGAAAAAAAAGGTGCTAAAGTGGGAAATCCCTCCGGGGCTGAAGTGGTTAAAGAGCCATTGTATTTATTTGAGGAAAATTTTTTTTTTCTTTGTTCACTTTACCACATTTGAATCTAGGAAAAAAAAAATCGAAAGTTTTTGATTTCATCAATTCAAAATGTATTGTTTCGAACGTTTCGAATTTATAAAAAAATATGTAAAATTCAAAGAAAATTATAAAAAGAAATAAAACAAATTCCAAATACGAATTCCGAATACGAATCCCGAATATGAACTGAACGAATCATCCGAAATTAACAAAACTAAATATCTATATTAACAAATCTAAATGAAACAAAAATTTTTTCATCATGATATGTCTAATAGAGGGGAAATCTTCCAATGGGGACGGGACACTAGTTCTGGTGACCTAGGGGTCCCCAAGGAATGCCCTTCAGTTTCAGGGATTTCCTTGCAGTTCCTGTTTGGCTATGGGACAGAAAATTAAGGGTAATCTCTGCAATGGGACGCAGATTGCGAAAAAAATCTGACAGGGGCTATAATCGTCCCTTACTCTATCCAAAATGAAAAAAAAAAAAGTTTTGGAGATAGTTATACTTTACGTAATAGTCACCTACTCACCTTAAAGTCAGAAAACAACTTTAGATTTTTCCTGCTCCATATTCTGCCTACTTACTATAAGTCCTAAAAAAAAATAAGATGCTTACCTGTCATTCAGAATGGTCTCTTTCTAGGTCCAAGAGATCCCCTAGCCCAGGGGTATGCAATTAGTGGACCTCCAGCTGTTGCAAAACTACAAGTCCCATCATGCCTCTGCCTCTAGGTGTCATGCTTGTGGCTGTCACAGTCTTGCTATGCCTCATGGGATTTGTAGTTCTGCAACATCTGGAGGTCCGCTAATTGCATTTCCCTGCCCTAGCTTATTGCTGCAGCCAAAATGGGTCTTTGCAGGGTGGATAAAAATCAATGATTTTTTAAAAAAAATATCAATAAAACAAAAAAAAACATTTTTTTTTTATTTTTATCAAATTTATTTTAATACAATGCTTTTGGAGTAAATATCTATCTAAAGATAGAAAAAAAAATATTTAAGATACATTAATAATTTAGTTTATTCAGCATGAAATGGAGCTTAGTTATGCAGCATGAGGCTGTATATTCTGAAATATTTGCATTTTTGGTAAACTCATTCAATGAATCCAAGCTCTGCAAGCGGAGACAACATGCACTGCACTAATGCATTCACACAATTTCACAGTAACCATGAGATAAAACAAAGTTCAGGAATATTTCTTTATCCCATTGTTTTGCAAATCTATGTACACTACAAACTGTATGATTAATTTGGTTCTGATATTGCTGTTTTACTAACCTGACAGCTTATTATTCTAAATAGGAAACTTTCATTTTGTTTGCAAATATTAAAGATTCTAACTACCAGCAAGAATAAGTCCTTACATTTAAAGAGCATCTGTCATTTCAGATCCATCATGGCAGCGCCTGTTAGCGTCCACGCATCTGTTGCCGAAACGTCCCTCACCTTGTTATGTCACTGCCCCATCACCAGTGTCCCATTAAAGTGAATGGGATGTTCGGTGAGTCACCAGGTCAGAGGAGGAGCCGCTATGGGACAGAGATGACAGGTGCGCTTTAAAAATTATGATTTAAATCAAGCCTTTTTATTAGTGATTTAAATTGACTTGATTTAAAGCGGAGTTCCACCCAAAAGTGGAACTTCCACTTTAAGTGTTGGTGAACCCCTGACCTGCCACAATTGACGTGTAATTTTTTTTGGGGGGGGAACCCTGTTCTGGCGCCGCAGAGCCAGAAGGAAGTTCTCCTCTCCCCCCTTCCTCTGGGCGATCTTCTGGAACACGTCACAAGCCCCAGAAGATTGCCCGGCCATTCACAGCGTGCAGCCATGGCTGGGCGCCCACATTTGTTATGCCGGCGCCTCAGAGGGGAGGGGGAGAGGAGCGATTAATCAGGCGGCCACATCACTGGAGCGTGGGACAGGTGAGTAGCCATTTATTAAAAGTCGCAAGCTACACTTTTTGTAGCTGCTGACTTTTAAATGGGTGGAACTCCGCTTTAAATCAAAGCCACCCTGGCTCTTTATATTAAATACAGAACAGTAGCTAGAATGGATCTGCAATAACGTTTGCTATAATTTCTATACACCTTCGTGCATATAAAACCACATTTTTTTCCCCAGAAAGCTGGAGTATAATTTTTGCATTACCTGATCCAGAAATGTTTTTTTTTTTTTTTTTTTTTTTTTTTAGTTTTTAGTTTTCCATTTAAAGGTGTTTATTGGTTTTTCAAGTACAATACAAGTATATAAACAGATTGTATATTGTATAGGTTTCCTCAAACTTCGATTTCACAATACTCAAGCTATTTTTTTTTTTAGTTTTCTTATAGTAATATTGAGATAACTATGACATTTATTTCACAAAACCTTAATTTTTTTCAAACCTATTCCCAAGTTAGTGTACGCAGCTCATGAAGATGAAAATAGTGTTGAATTGAGTTGCTTTTATGGAGTGTCTACTATAAAAGCTTGGTGCTATAATCCTGTTTAGAAAGTCTGATCACATATAGGGGACACACATGAACCCTTCGTCCTCTATAGAATGGGTTTGGTTGCACAAACTGAGCCAGAACAGTGCAGCTGCAGGTGACGTCTTTTGCCAACATAACAGAATAAACTCCAAGGCTTCTTAAATTCAACATCAATGTCAGATGCTTTGGAATGGGACAAGGAGATTTATTTGACTCAAATTTTATGATCCTAAGTGCCCTTTTTCTTTTTTAATTCAAGCTGGCAATGAAAGGCTTGGCTGGAGTAAGAGGTGACTGATTGTAAGAACAGAGTTCAGCTGGGATAAACAAAGTATACAAACCTTTACTGATAAAATACCAAAAGGGTACAATGAGACACTGTGACACCCATAAAGTGTCGGTCTACAAACATAAAAAACATTCTGATACATGAACAAACAAGAGTTGGGCAAGAGCTCTGGATAACTGCTGAAGAACTTACAATACCATAATGCCATGCAGACAAAACAGAAGAGTATTGTCCTAATACAATATTTAAAAACTTGAGACAGATTTGATGTGTCATTAATTGTCAATTAAGGCATGAAAACAGCCCGAGACCTTCCTAGTTTGATAGCCTTGTTGTGATATGCAGATGAGAATTAAACCAATTAGGGTCCTTCTAAGCGCTGCCAAACACATGTAGTACTCTCCTTAAAAATCTCTGGACAATAGGGTTGGATTTTCCCTTTACAGTGAGATGGACGAAGTACTGTTTAAATAGGAAAAAGAAGATCCACATCTTCACTGCAACTATCCTCCATATTGAGACGTCTGCCCTTCCATAGCCAGCCTAACCTATACCAATAATAACAAAGGTTTCCTCTTAGGAGCACAGAAGCATTACCTTACCACCTACAGATGTCCTAAGCCCAGCTTCAATCAAACCCAGCATTCAGGTCAGAAAATGAGCGATTTGTGTAGTGTATGTCACACACTGCAGACAACCCTGAAATATCTTTGGCAAAACAGGAGGACACATTTTGCTAAATTATCCCTTCTCAGCTTCTCCCCAAAGAGTAGCTGGGCAGGACTTTCTAAAGTGCTCACAGAAGGGAGATTGTTGACAGGTTCAGCTGAAAGACAAATTGGGTGACCATCATCTCTTAGCTTTGGTTATGTTTTTATATCATTTTTTTTAGCCATCGTATGCACGGAAATCATAAATGAATGAATGATATGCAGGGTAATGTAGATCAAGCACTAACATATCTAACAAAAATGGGTAAACAGCTTTAATTATAACATGTTGGAACAATTTGCCAAGACCTGACTAGCTTGTGTGTGCGCTCCAACTAGGAGCTAAAGGACTACTCTCCAAAGATGTCTCTTGATTGCTGTACCTTGAAGAATTACTGAGAATGCTGCCCTTACGAATATTGATAAGCCCCACAATTCACAATTGTGGGTTATTTTGATAGTGTGGACAACAGGAAAATACCACAGTTGCAGATTTTGCATTCCCCTCTGGTTTTAACACTGCCCATAAGCATTTACTGTACATCTGGCCTCTTGAGAAAATGTAGTTGACTTTCAGACTGGCTGGGCAAAACCACGCAAATTATAAGAGAGCAGAGATGGCTGGTGGTAATTTTTTTTGGGGGGGGGGGGCGGTAAACAGTGCATCCACAGCCATCCCACCCCGATCGATCGGGTAATGCGCACCCCCCCTCCTTGGTCCCGTCGGTTGGGTCATCAGGAGCACCGGCACTTACCCCATCTATGGTGGGCAGTGCTCCACCCAGGTGATGGCTTCCCCTTCACCTGCTCTCCTCCGCAGGCTTCCGTTGTGCGTCTCCTCCCTCCTTCCTCCTCCTAGACCAATTGGAATCCTTCTCCTTTTGGCCAATCGGGAAACAGGTCTCAGACCCGCTTCCTCTGGCTCTAATAACAACAAAAAAAACCCTGATTGGAATCCATGCGTCTGGCATCTGCATATAGATTAGGGGGCCAGGCACACGGATGGGGGGCCCCTAATGGACTGGCCGCCACTGTAAGAGAGCCAAATACCTGATATCGTCGAACTCTCTTATATGTGATCAAATGTATGTTATGTGTCTATAAAATATTTTTCTACTTGTGTAAGGGAAAGATCTATGCCACAGCTTATATGGGATTAAAAAAGGTATTAAAGTGGAACCAACCCCTTCTATCCTTTATAGCCAAGGAAGCTGCCATCTTATCCTCTGTTGGATCTGCAGTTGCTATGGCACTTCACATGTGACCAATCACGACACCATCCATTTGAAGGTCTGACAATTCTGTTAAAAGCACTTAAAAGCCTTAAATGTAACGGTTTTGGGAAACCTTTCATTTGATGGGTTTAGTTCTGCTTTAAAGGTAAAAAAAAAAATCTGCTAAATGTATGTTTTCCTACTTTACAAACTTTGTTTGTTGCAACTTTTATCCCAGCTGAATACGAAAAGCTATCCTTCCCACACCTCTATTATATGCATTCTGCATGATAAATGTAGAAATGAAAGATGTGTATTGTTCTTAGCTATTTATTTGCTAAAACACCCACACTGCAACAAATCCTGCTCCTGCCAGAAGCAATGAATCATGCTGTATGTGAAATGCTTATCCCAACATTCTGAAGAGAATTAAGAGCTTCAAAAAAGAATACGTTTATACAAGTTGTACCTCTTACACAGTGCTGCTACATCAAATGAGATGTGTGGGCTTTCATTTTTGCTTGACTCTCAAATGTCCTTTTTCTTTTGGGTTTATCGTCCAGAAAGGCACAACTGTCTTAATGACCAACATAGCAAATGGTATGATCTGGGGCTACTTACATTCATATTTTGGATGCCAGTGACTAATGGCTTTATTGATTTCATACTGCAGAATTATTTATAAAAATGGATAAAAAAAGTGATTGGCTTTGGCCCAGATTTTTCTGTAGTTTTTGAAGAAGCTGCTTAATTTAAAGTGAGCTTTCAATAGACTTTAAACTGAATCTACATGTGTATAAGTGTGATATCCAACCATTGCTCATCCTATAGGTATGGGCAGAGTAAATATCTCTAAAGTTCATACCAGTGCTGGCCACTCACACCAATTTCTAGGCAGTTGTAACTGGAAAACAATTGAACGTATCAATACTATATACCACCAACATTTTGGTAATTTTGTAATTTTGTGGTGTTGGCAGAAATTGTTTGTAAATTTTTGCAATTTAAAGCTGCTTGTAATTGCATGAAAATTGCAGTGTGCATAGCACCGTTTCTCACCCTTTTTTTCTATCAAGGAGTAACCCTTGAAATAGTTTTCAGATGCCAAGGAACCCCCACTTAAAATGATTATACCTACAACTCATGGTACATTATGATGATGATCAGTAGGTTGTAGAGAGTGTTAAATACACTATATTGCCAAAAGGATTGGGATGCCTGCCTTTACACCCACATGAATTTTAATGGCATCCCAGTCTTAGTCTGTAGGGTTCAATATTGAGACAGTTTTTGCAGCTATAACAGCTTCAACTCTTCTGGGAAGGCTGTCCACAAGGTTTAGGAGTGTCTATGGGAATGTTTGACCATTCTTCCAGAAGCTCATTAGTGAGGTCAGACACTGATGTTGGACAAGAAGGCCTGACTCGCAGTCTCCGCTCTAATTCAACCTAAAGGTGTTCTATCATGTTGAGGTCAGGACTCTGTGCAGACCAGTCAAGTTCCTCCACCCGAAACTCGCTCATCCATGTCTTTATGGAAACCAGCACTGAAATTGCCTATTATCATGACAGGCAGGCAGGGAGAGGTGCCATTAGGGGCAAACCTAAAACTGAGCCAAAGCCGCACAGGACCCCTGTTCAATGCACTCTGCAGCTGCCACAGAGATGTGTGAACCAGCTCCATAGAGAGCCAGTCACAGTCTCCTGTCATGCGAATTGGATGTGGGGAAACCAATGGCTGTATTTTTTTTTTTTTTTTTTTTCTCTACCACATCAGATGACGACCGGAGGCTCATTATCTTCAGCTTTTTTATATCATGCTGTGCTCCGGATTAGTCACATCATAGTGGTCTTTCTATTAAATTTTTATTTTTAACAAAACTTTCTTTTCCCTCCCCTCCCCCCTTCCCTTTCACCTATCCATCCATTAACAATCTTCACAAGTATCTTGCTAGGTACAACGCATCATCATCCCACATTCTCTCTCCTCTTCCTCCCTCTCTCCTCTCATTCATTCTAGAGACACATTCACTCTCTCAGTAACACAATCTTCTTTTTCTTTTCTTCTGTTCTTTCTTTCCCCTTCCCCCTACTTCCCCTTCTTTCCTCTCTCCCCCATATCTTGTCTCTTATCTTCCCCTTGGTTACTAAGCTACTTGTCCATTTCCTGTACCCATTGCCCCCATTTCTTTTCATACCTATCTATTTTTCCTCTTTTAATATACATTATTTTCTCTTTACATCCAGTTTCATTTACTGTATTGACCCATTCCTCTACTGTTGGAGGACTTCTAGCCTGCCATTTTAGGGCGATCATTTTTCTGGCCTGGTACAGACACCCCACAATCATTTCAAGATGCTCAGAGTTACCTATTTCCCCTTCTATGTCACCCAGGATACATACTCTGACTTCCCTTTCTAAGGTGAGGTTGAATATCCTATTAATAGTACCTATCACTCCCTCCCAATATCTAAACAGTTTGGGGCATCTCCATATCATGTGTATCATGTTACCTGTTCCTTGGCATCTAGAGCATCTATCATCCTGTTTCCTCCCCATCTGGTATAATCTTTTTGGAGTGTAATAAACTCTATAT
>BLSH010419509.1:175270-196707 GCA_018402905.1 Glandirana rugosa
CCTGCGTAAAGTTAATTGCTCCCCCTGTTCCGTCCCAACAGGGGACAGAGGAGAGGAAAAACGGAACCGTTACCTCGGAGAGCGTGTCCGTCAATCTTCGAGACTCGTTTATGTTCCCAAGTCATCCCGTTATCCTCTTCTCTTTTAACGCAACATGCGTCTGCTACATAACAATAAGGACCCCCTATGGGTCCCTAGTGATAGTCGTCGTTATTTTGACCATTTCCTCAAACCGAGTAAGAGTCCAGAATTTTATTTAACCCTCTTTAGCCGTGAGGACCGTGACCTGGGATATTCAAGAAGGTATGGTCTCCTTCATCTTGTCGATCTTCACCATCTATCATTAATTGTGGCATCCATACCATTTTAATCAGGCTACATCTGCCCGCAACTGATAGGGGAAGATGTCTCCAGATTTCGCTTTTCCTTTTAAATTTAGTTAACAAAGGTATCAAATTGTCTTTTATATACTGATTGGGATCTCTTGATATTATTATTCCCAGATATTTTATTTTATCTACCACTTCTAGCTGTTCTACTTCCTCTGGTATGGAAGAACTTATAGGGTCCAGTGCCAGGAGTGCCGATTTCTCCCAATTTATTTTAAGACCTGAGAATGAGCCAAACTCCTTTACCAGTTTTATTGCTGCTGATAGTGATCCCTGGGTATCCCCCAGGAATAACAATACATCGTCTGCGTACAACGCAATTTTCTCTTCTCCTATTGCCCTACTGAACCCTTGTATTTGCTCAGAGCTTCTAACTGCCTGTGCGAGAGGCTCCATTGCCAAGGCAAAAAGGAGAGGAGACAGGGGACAACCCTGCCTTGTCCCCCTCGTTAATTGAAATGCGTCCGATCGTTGTCCATTTACCTTAACCTGCGCCTTAGGAGCTGCATATAGCATTTTAACCCATCCAACAAAAGAAGAGCCGAACCCAAATTTTTCAAGGACCCGCCAAAGGTACTCCCACTCAAGGGAATCAAAAGCCTTAGCGGCGTCCAGACTTATTATTGCTCTAGTTCCCCCATTCTCTATTTGTGTTTGCATGTTCAGATATACCCTCCTAATGTTCACGCTAGTGGAGCGATTGGAGATAAACCCCGACTGATCTGGGTGTATTAATCTCTGCATGACTTTGTTCAATCTAACCGCTAGAGCCTTTGCCAAAATCTTTGTGTCTGCACATAGTAGCGATATGGGCCTATACGCTGAGGCCTCTAATGGATCCTTCCCCTCCTTATAAATAAGGGTTATATCCGCCTCCCTCATAGATGGAGGTAATTCCCCCATCTCTATTGCCTTATTGGCCATCTTTAATAGCGCCGGAAGCAGTACTTTTTCGCACTGCTTATAAATTTCCGAGGGTAGCCCATCCGGGCCCGGAGCCTTTTCATTGGCCATATTCTTTACCACGTCTTGCAGTTCTTCCAGGGTGAGGGGTACATCTAACTGGCTCCTCTCTTCCCCTGTTAGGGCTGGAAGATCGAGATTGTCCAGAAACTTATCCATATCTTCCTGCTCTGAGTTCCCTCTCTATCTATACAGGTCTTCATAATAAGCCCTGAACGTCTCTATGATCTCTGGTAGCTTCGTGGTCACATTGCCCTCTCTCTTTTTAATAGCCGTGATAGATTCCGCTGGAGTATTTGTTTTAATTAAGAAGGCTAGAGTTTTCCCCACACTTTCTCCCTCTACAAAAGAGCCCTGTTTCTGAAATAGATGTTTATTTTCTGCCCTACTGATCTCTAGCATTTTATACTTCTGTTGGCCATCAGACAAAATTTTATGGTTGTTTACCGAGGGATCCTCTATATATTGCTTTTCAGCTTCCTTCAGTTCTCTCACAGCTGTTTCCTCCCAAGCTTTATTCC
Source organism: Glandirana rugosa (assembly GCA_018402905.1). Classification (NCBI taxonomy): domain Eukaryota; kingdom Metazoa; phylum Chordata; class Amphibia; order Anura; family Ranidae; genus Glandirana; species Glandirana rugosa. Next base: position 177,144 of record BLSH010419509.1, read on the forward strand.
TCTTTTTGATTTGGGCAATTTGTTGTATCATAATACCCCTAATATAGGCTTTTAATGAGTCCCACACTACTTCTATCGGTGCTGTTCCAAGATTAATATTCACAAATTCCTCTAGGGCCTTCAGTATTTCCTCCGAGTTGTTCATGAGTTTTATCCAAGCTGGGTTTACTCTCCAATTCCCCCTGCGGTTGGTGTTTTGCAAGCTCATTGACATTATAATGGGCGAGTGATCTGAAAGACCCCTAGGTAGGTAGTCCATCTTATCCACTAGTCCCAGTGCCTCCCGGTTCCCCAATATAAGATCTATTCTAGAGAGTGTCGCATGGGTGCCTGAGTAACAAGAATACTGCCTCCCATCTGGGTTTCTTATTCTCCACAGGTCCAAGAGACCCGCCTCCCCCACCACCCTAGAAAACTTCTCCTCCATTACCCTGTTCCTCTTATTGTCCAGCGGATATCTATCCCGGCTACCATCCAGAACCATATTAAAGTCGCCCGTCACTACCACTGGGACCTTTGGTTTGTCTGAAATAAATTCGAGCAGTCTAAACAGGATTTCTGTTTTAAAGGGCGGTGGAATATATATGTTGGCCAGCACCATAGTTTCACTCTCATATGTAATATACAGAAAAATGAAGCGTCCATCCTTATCCACCTTACTCTGCCTGACGGAGACCGTTAATCCTCTCTTTATGAGTATACTCACGCCCCTTGCGTACGTTGAGTAGACCGAGTGATATTGATATTTGTATTGTTTTCCACTCATTCTGGGGATAGAGTTTTCAGATAAATGGGTCTCCTGCAGGCAGACTATTCCTGCCCCAAGTCTATCCATCTTCTCAAAGACTGCCATTCTCTTGACAGGATTCCCCATTCCTCTAATATTCCATGAGGTAATATTCAGTTGATTGCTATTCATAGAAAAAATCCTGGATTTACTTTCACCTCGTGATTTATCCTTACCATGTCCTATTACTCTCTTGTGTTACATCAAAAATACTTTTTTTACTTCTGTTCATTTTACCTCCATACCTCCCACCTTGAGCCCAATTTATTCTCACCCTTTCATTCTCCATTCGTGACACACTCCCCTCCCCTCCCCCCTCCCATCCCTCGGCCTTATTTGGCCGTGAAAAAGGGCTTCTCCTGTGACCATATTCCATCTCCTTCCCCTCCCCCCTCCCCCCCCCAGATTCTATCCATCTTACTTTCCTCCTATGAGGTCTCCCCTCCCGTTCCCAGCTGTGATAATTGTGAAAGAAAAAAAAAAGAAACGAAAAAACAAAAACAAAATCAGGGAGAAAAAAACAATAACTATCTCCTTTTTACCCCCCCCCCCCCTCTTATTACCCAGTGATTCTTTAAACCTCTATCCCTTCTCTTCACCTTACAACCCTCCCAGGATTCTTTCAATCACTATTATTTGTTCTCCTCTAGCCATTTCGTGGCCCCCTCTGGAGTATCAAAGATCTGAGTTCCGCCAGCTGCTGCAACTCTTAGTCTAGCTGGATAAAGCAGTGCATATTTAATATTGAGTTGCCGCAGCCTTTGTTTAATGTCCAGGAACTTGGCTCTCTTCCTCTGTAATTCCGGGGAGAAATCTGGATATATTGATATGGCTGTATTTTTAAGTGGGTGCTGAAGGGACCACTGGGCTGGAACTGGATGTAGTCAGAGAAAGTAATGTCACCAGCACACCAGGATCTCCAAAAAATGGGTCCAAAGCTTTAATCAGTGATCACAACTTTACAGCAGAAAGCAATGTTTCGGAGCCACGCAGGACCCCTTCATCAGGCATGCGATGATGAAGGGGTCCTGCGTGGCTCCTAAATGTTGCTTTCTGCTGTAACGATGTGATTGCTGATTAAAGCTTTGGACCCATTTTTGGAGATCCTGGTGTGATGGTGACATTCCTTTCTTTGGATGTGGGGAAACCCGCCTCCAATTCGCTTAAGTGTGAACCCAGCTTAAAACAAGGAAATAGGATATACTTTCCTATCTATTTACTAATGCTAGCTGCATAAGGATTACAAATAGTCACGACGACAGAGTGAATTTCAGCTTTAATAAAGCCTTAATTTGCTAAAGTCTAGGGGCTTGTTTTACACCGCAATGCCCGCATTCACTGAGCGTTTCTGCATGTGCATTTACAAATGTTTGCAATGTGTTTTCATTGTATTTACATGTGTTTGCATAAGTTCATGGTGCATTTGCAGTGCGCTGCGGTGTGGAAAAATGCAGCATGCTGGACACGAGAAAGCAGAGAAATGGTTTAAACCAGGCTCAGTGAAATACATTCATTTTTACTGCATCTGATGTACACAAGCCTTAAAATTCAAGTAACAATTTAATGCAGAAACCATAACTAGTGGTGAACCAACAAAAAATCAGGAGTGTAGACAACTACAGGTCTCTGATGCCATTATACTATGGTACTGTTGGTAATATTTGAGGTCAAGCTGTTGACAGGGCAAAAACTGTCTAACTTTAGGTGATGGCAGATTCCTGAGCCTGAATGGAAATGTAAGATACTGCTACAAATATAAATAATTCATAACCAAGCCTGCACCTTTTCTTAAAAAAAAAATGAAATATTCAGAATCTTGCATAAATCCAATTGTAACTGGTTTTCTATAAAGCCAATGGTTAGAAATGCTGACATAGCTCCATTAGACACAGTGACACTTTAGCATCATCGATGACCCCTAGATAACATTTAATTAGGTTACATTTTACAAGCAATACAAAAATGACCTTCAGCTTGCTGCTCCCTCTGGTAAGAAAGGTTATACTCATTCTGAATGTTCAGTCAAGCCCAGCTATTGATTGTAGGATAGGAAAGACAGATTTGTGTCTATTGGAAGCTGAATTGCCCTGATGTCACCTAGTTCTGTAGGCACTAAGCTGTCAGTCATTAGAATTGGCATGATCCATAGAATGGAAAACTGAAATGATGTATGTGTGGATGATAAAATGTGTGCTGCCGCTAAGAGACAGTGCAGAACAAATAACATATGTATACTGTTACAAGTGAAATCATTGTTTGCCTTACAATGCCTCCTCCACAAATTGCTAGAGTTCATAAACCGGACCCATAGGGTGCCAGAAAAAAACACAAACAAAGGCTAAACTGATGTCTGTAGTTACTTATTTTAGTAATGGGAACCTCAAGATGCTTCCTATTGTGTTTTCCATGCAGTAATCGCTGTTTCCCCAATGTGTTGTGGTTTATATATACAGTACATGAATGGAACGAAAACCTCCTCCTACATAACAAGCCCTGCAAGTGGACCGGTCATGGATATTAGAATCAAACACACGTTTTAGGAGAAAACTCTTTTAAAAGAATCTCCTGCCTGTGTTCTTTCTCTTACTGACATGTAAATCTGGTCTTTGGGCTGAATGGGCTCTTGGCCACTTTTCGAATCCACCATAACCCATTGAGGCATGGACTCCACTAGACCTCTGAAGGTATACTGTGGTATCTGGCACCAAGCCAGTAGCAGATCCTTGAAGTCCTGTAAGTTGTGAGGTGAGGCATCCATGGATCAGACCTATTTTTCCAGCACATACTACACATAAATTGGACTGGATTGGGATTTGGAGAATTTGGATGACAAATCAACCCCTAAAATGCGTTGTGTTTCTCAAATCATTTTTGAATTTTTCAGACCGGGCACCTTTTTCCATTGCTCCGTGGTCCCGTTTTGATGTACACATGCCCATTATAAGCTATTTTGACTTTGGACACGAGTCAGCATGGGCACCCTGATCGGTCTGCGACTACACACCCCCTATATGCAACAAACCGCAATCCATTGTGTGTTTTGTCATCTTTCTATTGTAACCAGCATTAACTTTTTCAGCAATTTGAGCTATTGGATCAAACTACACGGGTCAGCCTTCACTACCCACATGCATCCTTGTTGCCTGTTCACCAGTTTAAATTCCCTGGACCACTTTTGGTCGGTCCTGACCACTGCAGATCTTACCCAGCCATCTAGCCATTACATTTATTGCCAAAGTCTTTCAAATCCTTATGCTTGCCCATTTTTTCTGCTTTCAACACATCAACTTCAGGGACAACAGGTTTACTAGCGGCCTAATTTATCTCATCCACTTTCAGGTGTTATTGTAAAGAGATAATCAATGTTATTCACTTTACCTTTCAGTGGACATAATGTTATGGGTGATTGGTGTTTATAATAATAATAATAATAATAAATAAATAAATAAAACTATACAGCAATTCAAAAATGTGCAATCCCTCCCCTCTTTAAAGAGTAACCCCACTTTTATTGAGAAACAAACATTCCCCTCTGAGGGATCTATGAAAGTGGAGGTAACCTTTACATGTTCTAACCCTGGTGGCCCCCAATGGAGTGGGTCGAGTACTTCTTTGCTTGCCTTTTCTCTTAAAAACTTTTCGGACGAGATGTGAGGTGGGTAACATGTACTTGATTGATGTGACACTTTACATTGCCATGTGGTTCATTATCCTGGTCCCTTTGTTTATGGTTCTCTATGGTTTTGATCTGGACTTGTCCATTAACCTCAGTCCTACTTACAGCCTTGTCTGTTCCTCTCAAAATGTTAAATAAGGAATGTCAAAAAAAATTGAGCAATCAATCTTTGCAAAAAAAAAGTTAACCAAAGAGACACTAAAGTCATAATTTTTTACATTGAGCAGTGCCATTATTTCAGGTGACATGTTCTGATTTAAGCGTACTACAATTTCCACAGCACTGAATGCATCTTCACATACACTACATGTGATTGTGTAGTCCATCTTGGGGGCAAGCAGAAAAGGGTGGCTATATTCATATACACAAGCGGGGAGAATAAATGTAGCCAACCTAGAACAGAAGTTTAAAAATAGCACAAAAACTCTTGAATTTCACAGAAAATCAAACATTTCGCTATCAATTTATTTAAAGTGTAACTCCACTTTTGATGAGAAAAAAACATTCCCCTCTGGTGATCTCTGTACATTGCAAGGATTATAACAAACTTTGTTGCAGATTCCTATCTTTTGTTATTCTGAAGAAATCCCTCTGTGTTTCTCTGTGCCTCTGTACTGAGTGGGTCTAATGGGCGTGGTTTCATAATATATCTGTCAGGTGTGCAGCTGCTGAGCACTAATGAGGAAAGATGCCGTGGGCATCCCTTTAGAAGTGTTCCTATTGAAAGTATCTCTCCAAAAATGACATTTTTGTTGCAGGGGATGCCTGAAATCTGATTTGTATCTTAGGCAGACTTCTGGGAAAATTGGTGAGCCAATCACACAAGCAGGAAATTATGTTTCTGGGGAGTGGTCAGTACACAATCTGTGTACAGAACAACTCCAGGTAGCCATATTTCACTGTGTTGTCAGAAAATTACAGCAGCTACAGATTGAAAAGGAAAGGTAATTTTTAATAACATTCAATTACAATATGACTTGTATAGCAATTATATGCGCTATAATATTTTTTCTTGATTTGCTATTTTTTTCCCCACAAAAGTGGAGTTACCCTTTAATAAAGTTTATTTGCGATTTTAACTTAGTTTCCCTTTAAATGGCCTTAGAGTCTGTGAGGTTAGTTTGCCCAAAAAGCACATCTATTTTTTAATTGCACTGTACATGATTAGGTATAAAAAAAAGTGAACACAGATTCACTTAACAAAATTCATAATGTACGGATTCTTAAATCAATTCCTGCACATTTTTATGAGGGAGTAAGGACATTAATCTATAAACTCCACTACAGAAAGGACTTCTTTTATTTCTATGTACTCTGTAAAATAGTGCGGTATATAGTGCTATATAAATGTATACAATCATACCCAGGTAAGCTACAGTAAAAGACAGAAAACTTCTAATGTAAAATCAGTTTTATTAACAACCCACTATAAAATGTCCAGCTCAATAATGGTGTATGCTATGCAAATTAATTTCTTTGGGATCACAGAGCACTAAATTCATTTTTGTCAGTTATTTTGCCATAATATAATAAAGCAGTTGTGTAAAACACATAAGGTAACGATGTGGTATTATTATGCCATTCATCACTCTAAAAAATTAATGATTAACTAATAACCAGCAAAAATGAGACAACATAAATGATAATATTGATCGTTATAGAAATTACAGACGAAGCGGTCTTCAGACAGTCAATTTTCTAATGCATCTAAACTCTGCTTGTTAATTAAACAGGTCAATCTTATCACTTTATCTCCTTTACTATGTTTACCTAATTATCTAATAATGTCATGTTCAGAAAGATAACCAATTAAATGTAGATGCCTGTTTGTAGCTCAGTGTAGGAGGTATTCAGACGCAACTGTGTAGTCGCTCTTGAGCTAAGAATGGGTAGGATCTATTGATCAATTGATGCTTTCTAAGTGAAGAGCCCTAAATCAATGTCATTTCAAAACAAATAGCCTTTTGGTATATAAAGAGAATCTTTGTGTTCTTTTCAGCACGTATTTTTTGAAAAATGTTATTTTTTCTGAGAGCAATTTCTTTCAATTTTACTTTTTTTTGTTTTTATTAAGGTAAAATTGCATAATACAAAACAGGGTAAAGACAGTACCCATCAAAAGAGGGTTCAACTTACAAAGAACAATTACATCTAGGTCTGCCTTCATTGACAATAAGGTAATTACATGAAAAAGCAAGAGACAGCATAAAACAAGAAAATAAATAAATAAAACAACTATGTAGGTAAAAGTATGGACATTGTCTGACCAATACCTGGGGGAAAGGGGAGTTAATACTGAAGGAATATCAACTATTAGACGGGTGTTTACACCTAGCAGAACCATCATTGTGCCAAACCAGATGTTCCATATATTCCACTGTGAGTCAAATTTATGCCTAAAGCCAAATTGGTTAGCCAACAAGGATTCACATCCAGTTGTATGCAAAAGTTTAGGAACCCCTGACAATTTCCATAATTGTCATTTATAAATATTTGGGTGTTTGGATCAGCAATTTCATTTTGATCTATCAAATAACTGAAGGACACAGTAATATTTCAGTAGTTAAATGAGGTTTATTGGATTAACAGAAAATGTGCAATATTCATAAGAGTATTTAAAGAGGGAGATTGAATTCATCCCGAAGCATATCAAAGTTTTTAAGGGTATCATTGGTGTATAGATGAGCTATGTAATTGATTCCCTTGTCATACCAGTCTAGGGGTGTAATATTGGGTATTATGTTTGTTAGAATACTTAAGGGTATCGGAATATATATTTTTTTGGAAGCTGAGGGAGTGAGCTTGCAAAGGTCTCTCCATGCTATTACAATTTTACTTCTTTGACATGGCAGATTTTCATCATCATACTTCATGCACAGATATGTAAATACTCCCTCTAGTGTCTATCTGTGTTAAAGGCAGTACAACCCACATTTTTGCTCAGTGACTACTGTTAGAAAAATAAGCCCTAGAGAGCATTTTTTTTATTAACCGAATGCTTTTGACAGGACTCTCTATACGCTTGCACAGAAAAGCTCAGCAAATTACACACTAAGTACTAAACAAAAGGTGTGTGTGTTCATGGAACTGTGGTAATAAAGAGGGGACAGAATATACAAATGAATGAAGCAAACTTCACAGAGAAAACCAGGATACAGAGGGTGCAGCTGAAAATCACTCCACAAAACAACTTGGAGGAAGTGGTATTTGCCCATTGGTGTGGTCTTTGTATGGGCATACTTAGTGGCCACCAGTCTTGAGAAGTACACATGGACCTCACTATGGCTGGCCCGCAATGTTTCTTAGTCTGGGAGGGGACTGCAAAACATTGCTTTGAAGAAGGTAGTGCAGGAGGGTGGCCATTGCACTGGAACAGTTTGACTGACTTAAAGTTACAGTAAAGAGGATGTGGGGGGCGGGCCTAAGTCCCGCTGTGTAAGTCTATGGAGCCCAGCTCTACACAGGTCGGGAGTGTGCAGACTACGTTTCTCCCCATACTGGATCCAAGCAACACCAAAACTGCAGCTCTTGTGGGATGTTCCTGGTCTGCAGTGGTCAGCACCTACCAAAAGTGGTCCCAGTAAGGGAAACTGGCGACAGGGTCATGGATGGCCAAGGCACATTGATGCACGTGGGCAGTGAAGGCCTGATTAGTCTGATCCAATAGAAGAGCTACTGCAGCTAAAATTGCTGGAAATTGTAATGCTGGTTCCAATAGAAAGGTGTCAGAACACACAGTGCATAACAATTTGTGGTCTATGGTGCTGAGTAGCCTCAGACTGGTCAGGATGCCCATGCTGACCCGTGGCCACAGCCAAAAGCACCTACAATGGGCTTGTGAGCATCAGAACTGGAACATGGAGCAATGGAAGGAGGTAGCCTTGCCTGATGAATTCAAGAATAGTTTGAGGAACACAACAAGTTTAAGGTGTTGACCTGGCCTACAAATTTTCCAGATCTCAATCAAATCAAGCATCTGTGGGATATACTTGAAATCCAACCCATGGAGGCCCCACCTCACAATTTACAAGACTTAAAGGATCTGCTACCAACATCCTGGTGCCAGATACCACAGCATACCTTCAGTGGTCTAGTGGAGTCCATTCCTTGATGGGTTATGGTGGGTGGTCATAATGTAATGGCTGATGGGAGCATAAATAAAGGCATGTAAAATAAAAATGATTGAAATTCATATACCAAATACTATTATTACATGTAATAATTTCTTACAGGGCTGAAAATACAATCATTGTCTGCAATAGCGGTCTTTCAAATAAGCCCAATATTCTCCCTCTAGAAACCTTTTTTCCATCCTTAATTACTCGATCGATAATGCTTTGTTTGTTAGAATAATAATGCAAGCTTAATATCACTAAATTATTAAGTATGAATCTTTAATAGGACTTTTAATTATACACGATTGGGTCTTAAGCTTGATAGTTATTGCATCTGTACAAAATATTACAACACACTAATATTGTTTTGAGAGTTTAACTGTCAGAGAGGCTAAAAGCTGAACATCGACACTTATGAAAAGTGGTGCTAGAAAAAAAAAAAAGGTTAAAAGAACCCACACTCAAGAAGGAAAAGCTAGATTACTTATTGGAAATACCAGTGGTAACGTTTGAAGGCCAAGTTCATTTTCATAACAAATGCCATAATCAGTGCCCCTGCCACTTCTTCCTTGAAGATTCGTCAGTACATACAAATCTTTTCATAATGCCTTGTTTGACTGGAGCCGAGAAGTGTTTACATCTGCAGGGTCCTGTGAAATCAATGCACATACGCTGGACCTGACCATAGAGAATAACAGTTGTCCTAGCTAAAGATAGAGATGGTCATTATTTTCTGATGTGAGCGCATTGATTGTACAGGACAACACAACCCTGCATATTACAAAAAAAAAAAAAAAAATTGCCCAAACTCAGGTAGCTAGGTCCAGGTTTATACACCCTGTTCCAAATTATTATGCAAATTCTATTTCAGTGTCACAAAGATGAAATATTTTGTTTTTCAGTTTAACTCGTGGATGGCATTGTGTCTCAGGGCTCTTTTGATCACTGAAAACAATCTCGGAGACCTGTGATAATTTTATTGCCAGGTGAGCCCAATTAAAGGAAAAACTACTAAAAGGAGGGTGTTCCACATTATTAAGCAGAGCACCATTTTCAAGCAATATGGGGAAGTAAAAGGATCTTTCTGCTGCCGAAAAGAGTGAAATAGTTCAATACCTTGGACGAGCTATGAAAACATGAGATATTTCACGAAAATGTAAGTGTGATCATCGCACTATGAAGAGATTTGTGGCTGATTCAGAGCACAGACGGGCTCGTGCAAATAAAGGCACATTGAGGAAGATTTCTGCCAGATCCATGTATCGGATCAAGAGAACAGCTGCTAAAACACCATTACATAGCAGCAAACAGATATTTGAAGCTGCTGGTGCCTCTGGAGTCCCACGGACAGCAAGGTGTAGAGTCCTCCAGAGTCTTGCAACTGTGCATAAACCTTCCATTCGGCCACCACTAACCAATGCTCACAAGCAGAAACGGCTGCATTGGGCAGAAAAATACATGACGACTAATTTTCAAACAGTCCTGTTCACTGATGAGTGCCATGCAACCCTGGATGGTCCAGATGGATGGAGTAGTGGATGGTTGGTGGACGGCCACCCTGTTCCAACAAGGCTGCGACGTCAGCAAGGTGGTGGTGCAGTCATGTTTTAGGCCGGAATCATGGGAAGAGAGCTGGTCAGCCCTTTTAGGGTCCCCGAAGGTGTAAAGACCTCTGCAAAATATGTGGAGTTCCTGACTGACCACTTCCTTCCCTGGTACAGAAGGAAGAACTATGCTTTCCGTAATAAAATCATCTTCATGCATGACAATGCACCTCAATGCATCTCATGCTGCAAAGAATACCTCTGCATCAATGGCTGCTATGGGGATAAAAGGAGAGAAAGTCATGGTGTGGCCTCCATCCTCCCCTGACCTCAATCCTATTGAGAACCTTTAGAGCATCCTCAATCAAAAGATCTATGAGGTTGGGAGGCAGTTTACATCTAAACAGCAGCTCTGGGAGGCTATTCTGACATCTCGCAAACAAATTCAAGCAGAAACTGTCCAAAAACTCACAAGTTCAATGGATGCAAGACTTGTGAAGCTGCTATCAAATAAGGGGTCCTATATTAAAATGTAACGTGATGTGTTAAAATGTTTAAAAAGTTAAAATGTTGTTCAAAGTTTGATTAAAATGGCTTTTGATTTCAGCAAATATGCTGCAAACACAACAAATGACGATTTTCAGTTCTTTACAACCTATAAAGTGTTTTGAAACTTACTGTGCATAATAATTTGGAACAGTGCATTGTAAATTTTTTATTTTGAAAAAAAAAAATACTGTTATCATTAGGAGGTTTGTTTGAATAAAATTTGAATTGTACTCTTAACCTCCCTGGCGGTATTCCCGAGTGTGGCTCGGGGTGGATTTTCAGTACCAAGAACCGTAACCCCGAGCCACACTCAGGATTGCATTGCTGGATCCAGGCAGCGATACTTACCTTGTCCCCTGGATCCAGCGATGTCCCCTGCCGTGTCTGCGGGCTGTGTCCGCCGCCAGATGACTCTGTGTGCCGGGCTCCGTTCCCTGCGAGCGTCGCGTCGCACGGGGACGGAGACCGGCGGGAAATTCAAAAAGTGAAACACACACAGCACATACAGTACACAGTAATCTTATAGATTACATTACTGTATGAAAACATTTCACATCCCCTTTGTCCCTAGTGGTTTGCCCAGAGCCCTGCATGCACTTTTATATTATAAATGTCATTCTTTCTGCCTGGAAACTTGAGAATGTCCATAGCAACCAAAAAGTGTCCCTTTGCATCAAAAGTGGTTTTTGATCAGCTAGAAAACAGCGATAGTAAATAAGAATCATTTGCAGAATTGAGTGATACTGATTTTTGGGGAAATTTATCATCAGACACTGAAAGTGACGACAGCGACAATTCTGCAAATGAGCAAATTTCTGTGTTTTTGGTTTGATTACATTATTGAATAAATTTTATTGCTATTATATTATTATTTTGATAATTATTTTTAGTTATTTATTATATTATAATTTATGATTTCATTTTTCAAACTTTTTCATATCCGGGATGTCTAATAGACTCTTGTTTGGACAGATTTAAGTGAGTTATTGCTAAGAATTACAGGCCTACAATATAAAACGCCAAATTTTCATGCAAAATAATGCACCGCTTTCAGCACCAAAAATCTGAAATAATCATACCGCCAGGGAGGTTAATAGTTGATAACATGAGAATTATGCTGACTTCCACATTGACTTACATCAATTATTTAGGTAAATGAGAAAAATATAATTGGCATAATAATTTGGAACATGGTGTGCACAAAGTTTAGAAAGTAAAGAGGCTGACGAAAGTTGAAAGTCACTGTGGAGATGCCTACCCATACATAAGAGGAAAAAACAATCGGTGCTGCATATTAGTGCCTCCTCATCAGTGCAGCCTCATCAGTGCTGCATATTAGTGCCTCCTCATCAGTGCAGCCTCATCAGTGCTGCATATTAGTGCCTCCTCATCAGTGCCCATCAGTGTAGCTTCATCAGCGCACATCAGTGAAGGAGAAAAATTACTTGCTGCTACGTTTCCCGATCTGCGAGTGCTGGGCAGTGGATGTCTGCCGGCATTCGCCGATCGTCAGGCAGAGGCACAGAATGGAAGAACAAGGCAGATCTGCATTCTGACGGGGGGGGAGGGTGGAGGATTTTGTGTCCCTGCAAAGCACTTCCCTGAGTAAAATCAGCACACATAGTACAGTAAAACACTGGCTAGGCACACAATGAACACTTTGATCGCCCTAGATGTTTAACCTGCTTCCCAGCCAGTGTCATTAGTACAGTAACAGTGTACATTTTTAGCACTGATCACTGTATTAGTGTCACTGGTTCCCACAAAGTGTCAAAAGTGTCAGTTAGTGTCCGACTGTCCACCGCAATATCACAGTCCAGCTATACATCACTGATCGCTGACATTACTAGTATATAACAATAAATAAATAAAAATTCCAGTATATGTACCATAGTTTGTAGATGCTATAACTTTTGCACAAACCAATGAATATGCGCCCTCTTAACCCTCTTGTATTCTATTGTATTGTAACTGTACTGTCTCCCTTTTTATATTCTAAAGGACTGCATATACTGTTGGTGCTATATAAATCCTGTATAATAATAATAATAATAATAATACACTTATTGGGATTTTTTTTACCAAAAATATGTAGCAGAATACCTAGTGGCATAAATTTGGAAGAAGAAATTAGAATTTTTCATTTTTTATTGGATAGGTTTTATAGTATAATTTTTTTTTTTAAATTGTCAGTCTTTTTTATTTGTGGGAAAAGAATGATGGTCAGGTGGGGGCTCCACTGTCCTGATTGGATGACATTAGATGTCTTTCAGAACAAGCCACTGTGCGCCCTGGGGGCGGGCAGCGTGGCGATCGGTGGTACTGTGTGTCACCCAGGCACACCGCATCTCCAATCATGGTAAAGAGCCTATGATGTAAGCTCTTTACCAAGAAATCAGCTGTGTCCAATCACAGCTAACTACAGTGTGAATAGGAAGTGCCAGTTATCAGCATTCCTCTATTCACTGCTGGCAGGGCGTGAGTGAGGAGAGCCGATAAGCGTCTCTCCTGGCGGAGGGGTCTGCACTGTTGATCAGTGCAGTGATTATCAGTGAAGCCCCATCAGCAATGCCTGCCAGTGCCCCCCAGTGATGCCCAACCGTGCCCGCAAGTGATGCTCACCTGTGTCCACCAGTCATGCCCACCTATGCCCATCATTGATGCCAATCAGTGCCCATCAGTGCTACCTGTCAGTACCTTCTCATCAGTGCTGCCTATCAGTACCGCTCATCAGTGCCGCTTATTAGTGCCCATAAAGGCTGCCCATCAGTGCCGCCTATCAGGGCTCATTAGTGCTGCATATCAATGCCGCCAATCAGTGGCCATCAGCGCTGCATATTAGCGCCACCTCATTAGTGCCCATCGGTGCAGACTAAGTACAACATGTTGTAACAGAAACTAAGAAAACATTTTTATTTTCAAAATTTTCAGTCTTTTTTGGTTTAGCAAAAAATAAAAAACCCAGTGGTGACTAAATACCACCAAAAGGAAGATCTATCAGTCTCAAAAAATTATACAAATTTTGTTTGGGTACAGCATTGCATGAGCGCGCAACTGTCAAAGTGTGACAGCGCTGAAACCTGAACATTGGCCTGGGCAGGAAAGGGGTGAAAGTGCCGGTATTGAAGTGGTTAAAGCTTATATGAGATTTTAGTGATTGGGTTTACATGTACTTATGCTTTTCCTTGAGATTTCTTCTGCATTTTTAAAACAACATTAGGCAGTGTGTATGAACTGAGCCAATAGTGAGAAACCTATATACTGGAGTTTACATGCATTAAAAACACACACATACTGCCGATAGGACACAGAGGTTTGAATAGGGACTGTCAGTCAGCAGTCTATCTGCTGCGTTACTATAAGAATTTGTTTACCAGCAATTAGGGATCCATTAGGGATCCAATCACGCCAGAGGCATGGATATGCATTGATTACTGCATGCCAGAGCATTTGCATTGTAAAAGCAATGTATTTTACTAGCAGCAGCAGCTCACATCAGTGTGTTGCGCTGATCCTTGCTATCCTTAAAAAAGTAGAGCATGCCCTACTTTCTTCACACATTGCGTGTAAATGCATGTGCACTGCAATGTGCATAAACGCAGGAGTCAAAACAGTCAAAGTTTTCTTTACAAATAAAGCTTGAATTGTTACTAAATCCTGAAAAGTATAATCAGTCTGTATATGCAGTAAATCATGCTTGTTATACTCACCGTGGAACCTAAGGGGTTAATCCTCTGCATTGTGTAAAAAGGCAATTTGATCCTGTCTTCTCTGATCCTCCCCTTCTTCCATTATCGCCTAATAGTTTCTTGATAACACTATGGAGTCAGACTCCTCAGTTTGGTGTGTATTGCTAGAGATTTTTGTATTTTTCTTGGGAGGATGCATGTGATCAGCACAGCACCAATCGGCACTGTCTAGACAAAGGGTCAGGGGTCTTGCAGTCTCATAGGACGATCAGAAAACTCCTCCTACTAGCGTTAACCAGTGTTTTGCTGGACACTGACAGAAGTCACAAGACTGCTCTAACTGCTGATGAGAAAAGGTATTTAACAGTTTATATTTACTAAAAGAATTGCATTTCCATGTTCTGTGTGTAGCATCCTCCTAGGTAGGTGCTAGAAGAGAGTATAGTTTTTGGGTTTTTCTGCCTAACAGGAGGACCATTAGGTAAATTTAGAATGCTCTCTGCCTACCAGGGAGTTGGATCTATTAGTGAGGTCTGCACATGATGCTCAGGCACAGCTCAGCTTGTCTGAAGGTTTCACACTGGTCCAAGAGAGAGGTATATTGGACAGTGGGGGGAAAGCTGACAAGTGAGGGCACAGGCATTGTTACAGCCCTGGCTATTGGCAGAGGAAGGTGCCTCATTGCATACTGGGTGACTGTATAACTGCCAAGGGCACATGTGCTCGGGGTCTTCGGCTGGAGAGTGGGGTCCCAGAGGGAGGGGCGGCTGCCCCTCCTGTAGAAGTTGCCATGCGACCTTGGGTAGTTGACCTGAAGGCCTGAAACTCAGAGAGAAGCTGAACCCAGAGGTCCTGCAGAGCTGACTGGAAGGGAGACACCAGGAAGGATCTGATTTTGCCTACAGTGAGTACCGATCTGTGTCATGGGGCCTGTCCTGTGAGGGTCACCCCTTCAGCTTGAAGAGTCAGTGGATGGGTATCAGTCAAGGGGATGCTAGAGAGTGTCCTGAAGATAAAGTAGTTGCATCAAAGTCTGCTGCTAGTGAGAGCAAGAGTTCACTCTTCCAACACGTGGCAGTATGGTAAAAGCATAGCTCCCAACTGTCTCTGATTTCAAGGGACTGTCTCTCATTGGGAACAAAGTCCCTCTGTCCCTCTTTCCTCCTCATTTATCCCTCACTTTGGTCTGATCGATATAGTTATATATACATTGCACTACTTCTCTATCAAAAAGTGTTTTATAGTGCTAAAGTTTTCATCCAATTTCTAAGTTGCTGCATCTGTAAATTTCATAAGCCAAAATTAAGTAATAGTAGTGGTAAAAAAAGCACTTGTGGTGTTTAACCAATTATTTTTTTTGGACAATTCTCCTTTAAGGGGGGCATGGCAGAGGGTGTCCTATACCTACATACTTTTGCTAATAGGTATCCCTCATTCCTCTCTCAAAAGGTTGGGAGGTATGTAAAAGCAGTGTCTCTGCTTCCACAAGTACTCTGGTGAGGCCAAGTGAGAGTTGTCTGCTGTGAATAGTTCAGCTGGAGTATCCCACTATTCCCTTCTCCCACCCAAGTTCCACAATAAATATAAAAAAAAAAAACAAATACCCTGGACTGTTTATTGAGTAACGAGCAAACGGGAGTAAGGGGGATATGTAAAAACTCTGCAGCAACTGTCTACAGGTAATCAGAGGGAGGCCTAAGAAGTCAACACACAGCCAGCCCTATGGGGACAGTGCTACATGTGTACTGTGGGAGAGCAGATGTAGTAAATGCAGAATCCTGGGTTTAGTAACACTTTAATGAAGTAAAAAAACAAAAAAAGCACACTTAAATACACAAAGCAACGATGTATGCAAATGCATGTGTGCTTAACACATACTGCAGTATGAATGGGTCCTGAAAGGCCACGGTCTGTTTAATCCCATTTATGTACACGTCCAGCCCTAGAAATGGCAGCTAGCAGCATAGAGGGGTTAAATAACTGCATAGTGATATAGAGTCTTGGTTGGCTTTTGTACTGAGATGCTGCTCTCCACCACATTCCATTTATTGAATTCCCCATCGCTGTGACATAAAGAATTGTGACAGCCCAGCCAGTATTGAAAAAAAGAGCACTGTATATTTTAACATTCCGACTCCTTGTTGCCGGGGCTCTCATAACTCAATTTAGTGCCTGATTGACACTGACAGCCTGGGGTCTGGTCAAGTATGCGACACATTACAGATTATTGAGTGTTATGTTAGTCAATGTAATTTAATACTTGTACAATATAACCTAGTTAGTGTAGTATAAGAACAAGTGCCTTCAGCTCTGTAGCCAATACCGCAAAACAATGGTATATTAGAGTAATAGCAAAGGAGACCCTACTCTGATCCTAACTGAAATGGCCAAATCTCTTTTCGCAACACTGCAACTATGGCAATACAGTTGTGGTGAATGCACTGGCAAAAGGCATTAATTTCCCCACAATTGTTATACTGTCATTTTTTCTTTTTTTCAATCCCTGGCACAATAAAAGCTTTAGCTGGAGCTTTCATCTAT
Organism: Glandirana rugosa; assembly: GCA_018402905.1. Lineage (NCBI taxonomy): Eukaryota > Metazoa > Chordata > Amphibia > Anura > Ranidae > Glandirana > Glandirana rugosa. The sequence continues at coordinate 194,045 of BLSH010419509.1, forward strand.
AGACTTAAGTGGCTTAGTTGTCTCTTCTGCTGATGTATTTGAAAGGGAGAGTTCTACAGTAAAGGATGTGCTGGGCCCTCCATTTTGACACATTGGATCTAGGGGTACCACGTGGTCAAAGAAGAATAGCTTGCATGTAAACTCACCCATTTTATCAAATCTCTCAATTAAATGCTGACATTAATATTGCCCAGCTGGCTGTCTCCTATACTAATTTGTTAGAGCTGCTTCCTTTTTTTCCAGCTATGAGCCTGGTGGAGAGGGCTCTTAACCAACCTTGTGAATATCCTCTGCTTGAGTCAAGGATCACCCTCATATTGCTAAGGACTGCAAAGTCAGATCAAATCCCTACAATTTTCAAATGTCAAGTGCAGCGGCAGCCCATCCATATGGGGTCCCCCTGATCCATGCGCCCGGCCCCTAATCTACATTCAGGGCACCAGACACATGGATTCCAATGGGGTTTTTTATTCTTTTTCTTAAAAGCACATGATTAGAGCCGGAGGCTTTAATTTACTTCAAAAAAGGATAGGCTTGGGGCGCACCCAGTTGTGTGACAATAGCAAATTAATATTAGCTATGGTCTTCCTCATTCTCCTCCTGGCCAATCCCAGCTCAAGAGGATGAAGGAGACACAGGGGAAGCTGAGCCATTGTGTAGCCAAGGAAGGAGGAGACGCAGGGTGAAGCCACCACCCGCAGGAAGCCCGCAACCTAGATGGGGTAAGTGCGGGGTTGGCTGGCTGGCTGACGACCGACCAACTGGGTGGGGGGGTGGGGGAGACCCAACCGACCGCCTAGTGTCGGCAGACTGATTACGCCCCCCCCCCAAAAAAAATACCATCAGTCGCCACTGGTCAAGCGACTTCAACTCCCTTGCCCAAATATATTAAACAGGGTCGGTGCACCCAACTTATACTATGTTAAGGATTAAAAAATGCCACAAAACTTTTAAGTGAATTTGATACCTCTTTCAGGCCTTCACTGATACAGGATGTGCTGAGTTAATTGGCTTAATACACAAGACACAAGTAAGCTAATGGGAATCTTTGCCTCACTTTGCCATTCAATGCATTTACAAGAATGCGGCCTTCAGCCTCTTAAGTACAGATAATGCTGTAGGTTCTTTCATTTACATTGCCCCCGCTAGCAGACCCTTCTAGTGAAAGAGCATTTCAAAGATGAGTGCAATAGGGGCCTTTAGCCATCAAGGTTCCATAAGAACGAGCATTTACTGTAATTACGCAATACAAAGAACACACAATGCAATATTCAAATAAGAGATTTGTGTCATGGACGGAGTTTTCTTTAATGTTGTCATATTACTCAGTACAATGGAAACCAGAACTTTAATGCTCTAAAAACTGTTCCCAATACAGTGTTTCCCAGCGTACAATGTAAAAAAGCTGTAGAGTGCTTATTCCACAGTTTTATGGCTGAGATATAAACAGTTATACCATGCTGGTCGATTCCCAGCCGTATTAAATATTTATATTGTGATTAGGTAGGAAAAAGATTATAACTTATTGTTTTCCCTCTTCCATGGTGCTGACTATATGAAAATTGTATGCGAATGCCATCATACTCGCATGCCTGTACAAGGCAGAAAGGATACAAGTAAATCATTTTTGCTCCTTATGGGAATGAATGAGAATAATGAATGTAAAGCTCATGTGGCTGCAAATATCAAAGAAGAATCCCATGGTAAAACGAAACACATCTATACTATTTCAGCTCATGAGTGGTTTCCAAATCCAGCACTGTGTCCCTGTGTCTGATATGTAGTGAGATATACGCTCACTGGCCACTTTATTGGGTACACCTTGCTAGTACCGGGTTGGACCCCCTTTTCCCTTCAGAACTGTCTTAATTCTTTGTGGCATAGATTCAACAAAGTGTTGGAAACATTCCTCAGAGATTTTAGTCCATAGTGCTATGATATCATCACGCAGTTGCTGCAAATTTGTCGGCTGCACATCCATGATGCCAATCTTCCATTCCACCACATCCCAAAGGTGCTCTATTGGATGAGATGTGGTGACTGTGGAGGCCATTGGAGTGCAGTGACCTCATTGTCCAGTGGTGAGATGATTGGAGCTTTGTGAAATGGTGCATTATCCTGCTAGAAGGAGCCATCAGAAGATGGGGACACTGCAGCCATAAATGGATGGACATGGTCAGCAACAATACTCAGGTAAGCCATGGTGTTTAAACAATGCTCAATTGGTACTAAGGGGCCCAAAGTGTGCCAAGAAAATACCCCCCACACCATTACACCACCACCACCAGCCTGAACCGGTGATACAAGGCAGGATGGATCCATGCTTTCATGTTGTTTACCCCAAATTCTGACCCTACCATCTGAATGTCGCAGCTGAAATCGAGACTCCTCAGACCAGGCAATGTTTACAATCTTCAATGGTCCACTTTTGGTGATCCTGTGTGAATTGTAGCCTCAATTTCCTGTTCTTAGCTGACAGAAGTGGCACCCAGTGTGGTCTTCTGCTGCTGTAGCCCATCTGCTTCAAGGTTGGATGTGTTGTGTGTTCAGAGATGGTATTCTGCATACCTTGGTTGTAACGAGTGGTTATTTGAGTTAATGTTGCCTTTCCATCATTTTGAACCAGTCCACCATTCTCCTCTGACCTCCACAAAGCATTTTCC
>BLSH010419509.1:205762-242234 GCA_018402905.1 Glandirana rugosa
CTCATGTGGGGGAGTGTAAAAACATTTATACTGTGTCCTGTGATGCTGAGCTGTATACTGTGCCCTGTGATGCTGAGCTGTATACTGTGTCCTGTGATGCTGAGCTGTGTACTCCTGACACAATATGTGGAATAGAGGGGGGCGGAGTGGGTGGATTCTATAAGGGGTGGGGCTTAATAGGAGTAGGAGGGGTCAAAAAGGAAGGGTGGGACCTGGCACCCCCCATACTAAAACTTCAACAGCCGCCACTGCACTCACTACTTTACATTGTAGCAAAGTGTAATTTCTTCAGTGTTGTCACATGAAAAGATATAATAAAATATTTACAAAAATGTGAGGGGGTGTACTCACCTTTGTGAGATACTGTATATATACACAGGGCTCAAAATTTCAAGTCCTGAGCTACTAGCCAGGCCTTAAAGGTTATTCGCCACCGATTGCCCCACCCAACCCCTACCTCGTATCTAATTCCGCCCCTAAACACGCCCTCATAAATTATCTCATGAAATTACACTTAAATGTTTTTGCCCATCATTGCAGCGTGACCTGTGGCCATCATTGCAACGTGACCTGTGGCCATCATTACAGTGTGACCTGCGCCCATCATTGCAGTGTGACCTGTGCTAAAGCAGACTAAGAACATGGATTACATGGACGTTGTATTAAAGTGTAATTTCTTCAGTGTTACATGAAAAGATGGAATAAAATATTTACAAAAATGTGAGGGGGTGTACTCACTGTGAGATACTGTGTAAAGTGCGTACACCCCTCATATTTTTGTAACTATTTTATTATATCTTTTCATGTGAAAACACTGAAGAAATGACAGTTTGCCACAATGTAAAGTATGAGTGTACAGCTTGTATAACAGTGTAAATTTGCTGTCCCCTCAAAATAGCTCAAACACACAGCCATTAATGTCTAAACCACTGGCAACAAAAGTGAGTACACCCCAAAGTAAAAATGTCCAAATTTGGCCCAATTGGCCATTTTCCCTCCCTGCTGTCATGTGACTTGTTAGTGTTACAAGGTATTAGGTGTGAATGGGGAGCATGTGCTTTAAACTCTCACTCTCTCATACTGGTCACTGGAAGTTCAACATGGCACCTCATGGCAAATAACTTTATGAGGATCTGAAAAAAATTATTGTTGCTCTACATAAAGATGGCCTAGGCTATAGGGAGATTGCCAAGACCCTGAAACTGAGCTGCAGCACGGTGGCCAAGACCATACAGTGGTTTAACAGGACAGGTTCCACTCAGAAAAGGCCTTGCCATGGTTGACCAAAGAAGTTGAGTGCACGTGCCCAGCATCATATCCAGAGGTTGTCTTTGGGAAATAGGCATAGATATGAGTGCTGCCAGCATTGCTGCAGAAGTTGAAGGGGTGGGGAGTCAGCTTGTGATTGCTCAGACTGTACGCCGCACACTGCATCAAATTGGTCTGCATGGCTGTCGTCCTAGAAAGAAGCCTCTTCTAAAGATGATGCACAAGAAAGCCCGCAAACAGTCTGCTGAAGACAAGCAGACTAAGGACATGGTTTACTGGAATCATGTCCTGTGGTCTGAGGAGACCAAGATAAACTTATTTGGTTCAGGTGGTGTCAAGTGTGTGTGGCACCAACCAGGTGAGGAGTACAAAGACAAGTCTTGCCTACAGTCAAGCATGGTGGTGGGAGTGTCATGGTCTGGGGCTGCATGAGTGCTGCTGGCACTGGGGAGATACAATTCATTGAGGGAACCATGAATGCCAACATGTACTGTGACATACTGAAGCAGAGCATGATCCCCTCCCTTCGGAGACTGGCCTGCAGGGCAGTATTCCAACATGATAACAACCCCATACACACCTCCAAGATGACCACTGCCTTGCTAAAGAAGCTGAGGGTAAAGGTGATGGACTGGTCAAGCAAGTCTCTGGACCTAAACCCTATTGAGCATCTGTGGGGCATCATCAAACAGAAGGTAGAGGAGTGCAAGGTCTCTAACATCCACTGGCTCTGTGATGTCGCCATGGAGGAGTGGAAGAGGACTCCAGTAGCAACCTGTGAAGCTCTGGCGAACTCAATGCCCAAGAGGGTTAAGGCAGTGCTGGAGAATAATGGTGGCCACACAAAATATTGACACTTTGGGCCCAATTTGGACATTTTGACTTAGGGGTGTACTCACTTTTGTTGCCAGCGGTTTAGACATTAATGGCTGTGTGTTTGAGCTATTTTGAGGGGGCAGCAGATTTACACTGTTATACAAGCTGTACACTCACTACTTTACATTGTAGCAAAGTGTCATTTCTTCAGTGTTGTCACATGAAAAGATAGAATAAAATATTTACAAAAATGTGAGGGGTGTACTCACTTTTGTGAGATACTGTATATGTAGCCAGGAGCTGTATATTTACATCACCTGCAATCAGAAGACGTTTTGTGTTATTAACTATAATGCAGCTGCATTCCCCTAGCGTTTCAGTTTAGCTGAACTGTGAGCAATGCATCTTGGGACATGTAGTTCACTTGCAAGAATTTGCCCCCTGGCTGCACTGGGATGAAACTACAACTACCAGCGGGCTGATGGAAAGAAGAGATTTATGGGAGGAGAAGAGCACTCTGTGAGAGACTATACGAATCTAGGCCTTTGGCCTGGCATGCTCTCTCTGGACCGGCATGGATCTGTGCGCAGGGAATCTGTTGCTGGACACGGCAGCGACTGCGGCCTATTTCTACAGACTTATCAACCAGGATACCCTGAGGGACACCAGCGGACAGCTTGATTACCCCGTCTTACAACAGTTGGAGGGCTGTTCCTGTTCCATCCACCCTGCATATGGGACTGGACAAGGTTGAATATGCAATATTACCTGCACCCCATCTACTGTTTATCTTCAATTGACTCTGTTTTGCTTGTGCACTCATTGCATTGCTCCCTTTCCGGTTTCCTGTCACGCCGGTCCACCCCGATCTCCACCTGGCGCACCTAAGCCACCCGCCCCACCAGTTGCGGTGGCTACTCGTCCCCCCCTATTGGTTCGCCTTGTGCCAAGTGCCTGAATGCTATGGGACACTTTTGTCCCCAAAATCTGGCAGTTTTCCATCCTATTCAATAAGCACTGGGTCGGTCTTGGCCCCTAGTTTGCTTACTTCCGACTTGCGTTCCATGGGAGGGAAGCTGCGTCGGCGGCCGTGTGACCCGTGGCGTCATTTCCGGTCGGGTCTTTGACGCCGCGGATCACCTGGCTGGGAGCTCCAATGTGCAGGCCCCTGGAGGGAAGGTGAGAGCCAGCAGGGAGGCATCATATGATCCGTGGAGCCAATAATGAGCTCACGGTCGGTCTTTAAAAACATTCTGGCTACCTGGGCTCAGTACTGGCGTGGATGGCGGCGTGAGTACAGTTCAGGCTGAGACGCTGTATTTTGGCTTCCCCTGGTTGCCCTTTCACAAAAGGTAAATGGACTCAGTTTTTTAATCTAGTAGAGTAGCCTACATAAATATGTCCTTGCCTGTGTTTATAGCTATACCTTTGGTATATTCCTATAAAGCATTTATTATACACTATCCAGACGAGCCATATCCTAAAACTTGTGGTACCAATACAGTGAATGGGCCTCCCTTCCCTGTGTAGAAGGAGGCACAGGACCAATTAACCTGCTGCCATCCATAGATACACACCAGTCATTACGCATCTCTGAGCACCGACAGGTATCTATTATTTTTTTGAATAGCCTATAATCGCGTTTGATAACACATATGGGGGCGCCACTTGATAGCACCTTACACATATATGGGAATGTTTCATAGCTCTCTATATATACTTATACTCTCTTCATATTTAAATCTTATAGGCTTTCCTCTGGCCCCTCATGCTCTCCCCCTTTTCCACCCCCTGGGTGCCATCGGGAGTTCTTGTGGGGCGGAATGGGCCGGCCTTGCCATGGGACCCAAGATATCAGGGGGCGGCATGATTTTAGCAGAAACTATTATTTTTTAATTGGATTTGGGTCAAACATTTTTGCCTTGGTAAGTGTCTGTTTCCATTACACTATAAAAAAGACTTGGGGCACCAGCCTGCCTGGCAGGACTTATAATCTCACACTCTTCTCTTTATCTTTCAGAATCAACCAATTTTGATATAAATGTACACGTTATCACCTCTGAAGAAGGTCTTTAGTACCGAAATGCATTAGGTTATGTACATGATCTATGTCAAATGTATGATTATACACCTTGAATGTCGATAATGGGCATATTCTGTTTTTTCTTCTTTTCTTTTAATCTATACTTGTATAAATAAAATATATTTTTTATATAAATATTTGTTTGCTTTGTGACTCCAAAAAGTCCCACCGTAGAGGGTTATTGTTTGGCATTTATAGAGAATCAGGGATGATGGCACATTAGCTGGGTTTCTTTCAGGATAAACCTTTGTTTCCATCAACCCTGCAGGGGCTACAGATCCATGAGAGCCACTGTGTGAGGCGGTGGAGGCCAGGGACCATCCCTGGAGCCATATACCAGAGAGATCATCATCATCTTCATAATCTTGATCTACAGCATCCACAGCTTCTGTTCAAGTGTGGTGAGTGGGTGAAAACCCAGTTTAACAGTCACGGTGTATAGACAGCATTACTTTGGACACTATACACAGACATCCATGCCATCCATTAGTCTGCTGCTGCTTGTAGTTCCACAGAGTTAACTTTGCAATGGCTCCTTCCAGCAGGATAATGCACCATGTCAAATCATGCTCAAATCATCTCACCACTGAACATGACAATGAGTTCACTGTACTCCAGTGGCCTACACACAGTGTCGGCTGGTGATTTTTTTTTTTGGGGGGCGGGCAATCTCTGGGTTGCAGGCTCCTATGGGCGGCGGGTGGGTTGTGGGCTCCTACAGGCAGCATCTCCTGTGTCCTCTCCTCCTTGGCTTTGGCTGCTTCCGCCGTGCAAATCCTCCTAGGCGTCCAATAGGATTCCCTGTCCTTTTAGCCAATCGGGTGATGGGTCTCAAGACCCACTTCTAGATTTGCCCGGCGGAGGATCAGTGTGGCGATAGCGAATATTCATTCGCTATTATCACACAACTGGGCGGGATCGGGCCGCAGAGCCTCTGGCTCTAATCACGTGCTTCAAAAAACCACACCCCCACCATTGGAATCCTTGTGTCCGGCACCCTGCATGTAGATCAGGGGGCCGGACGCATGGATGGGGGGGTGGTGACCGTGCGCCCCTAATAGACAGGCTGCCGCTGCCTCCACAAGCACCAGATCTCAATCCAATAGAGCACCTTTGGAATTTGGTGAAAAGGGAGATTTGCATCATGGATGTGCAGCCGAAAAATCTGCAGCAACTGCGTGATGATATCATGTCACTATGGACCAAAATCTCTGAGGAATGTTTCCAATGCCTTGCTGAACCTATGCCACAAATAATTAAGGCAGTTCTGAAGGCAAAAGGGGGTCCAACCCAGTACTAGCAAAGTGTAAATAATAAAGTGTCCGGTGAGTGTATATCACATCGCTGGTGTCTTTTTTTTTTTTTTTTTTATCTGAAAGACTCAATATCTTGTGATGAATTAATGCCGGCTTCTGTAGGGTTAGTGTGTACATAAGACAATCATATAACAAGAAGATGAAACCCTACTCACAACACATTGAACCTGGCTGAAAACATGAAAACAACATAAAAGTCTAATTTTACTGTCTAGTTGTGTGAATTTCTCCAGGTGGTTCTGGAGCTGATAAAAATCACATAAAGGTAACCTGAGTGAACTGACTTTAGCAGAGCTGAAATGTTTTTGGCATAATATTTGCATCATTACTGGTTTGTTTTTCCTTTTTGGTTTTAGCTGTTCATTCATCTGTTTTACACTTCGGCTCCTGCTCAGATTTAACAACGAAATAGTCAAATGTAATTTTGTAAACACTGGTAAACTGTTTTGTTACACGGTTGCCCGATGGAATTGGAGGATTCTCCCAATTAAACGTACATTTAGTGAAGATGTTCTTTGCGAGCCACCTCCAGACTCTTCCCTGTAGATTGGGCATTACTGCCGTGCCTCAGTCATGAGCGGTTGTCAGGAACATTTTAGCATTATCAATTTCAAGCTTCCGCAATGGGACTTCTCTGCGGTGGAGAGCAAGCGCTGACAGCGAACTGACACTTTAAAAGCCTTGTCAATAAGTGTAAACAGCTCCAGGGGTGCAAAAGGAGCCCAGAGTTTATAGTATACAGCCTGGCATTCCCACAAATGCAGGAATACAACACTGATCTTTGTGTAGGAAGTTCTGGGGAAAACCCTTGTCTCAACTCATTAGTACTATAACCTGTTAAAACTGCAATATACACTACAGGCGGTCCCCGGGTTACAAACAAGATCGGGTCTGTAGGTTTGTTCTTAAGTTGAATTTGTTTGTTTGTCAGAAACGGGTACATTTTTTAAGTGTAGATTTAGCCAAAAGAACAATTTTTAAGCTTTTTGGATAGCATAGGGATGGGTTAACACCCCTGTAATGTTGGTTTTGCTGTATATGTTTCTGTCCCAATGATCATTGGATTTTGAAAATTTTGGGTTGTTGTGGAAACAAGGATTGGTGATAAAGCTTCAATGGAGACACCTTTTTCCCATAATAACTCTTCCAGGAGTGAATTTCCCTTCCTAGGGGGAGATTTCCTCTCACTTCCTGTTGTCTCCATCTGTTTGTAATTAGGAGTCGTTTATAAGTCGGATGTTTGTAACTAGGGGGCCGCCTGTACTGTGCAAATGTTTTAGACAGGCATGAACAAATGCCGTCAATTAAGAATGCTTTCAGAAATAGAAGTGGTAATAGTTAATGTTTATCAATTAACAAAACAGAAGTAAATGAACAGAAGAGAAATCCAAATCAAACAATATTTGGTCTGACCAACCTTTCCCTTCAAAACAGCATCAGTTCTTCTAGGTACACTTGCACACAGTTTCTGAAGGAATCAGCAGGTAGGTTGTTCCAAACATCTTGGAGAACAAACCACAGATCTTTTGTTGATGAAGGCTGCCTCAAATCCTTCTGTCTCTTCATGCAATCCCAGACAGATTTGATGATGTTGAGATCAGGGCTCTGTGGGGGCCAAATCATCACTTTTGACTCATCAGTCCAGAGCACCTGCTGCCATTTTTCTGCACTCCACTTCTTATGTTTTTGTGCATAGTCAAGTCACTTAGCCTTGTATGACTTTTTCGCTGTCATTTTTCCATGAAGACAACTTCCGGACAGACTTCTCCCAACAGTAGATTGGTGCACCTGCATCCCACTGGTTTCCACCAGTTCTGTGCTGATGGCATCACTGGATGACTCCTGATATCGAAGGCAAGTAATCATAATGTGTCTTATCTGCTGCATTAAGTTTCCTTGGCCGATCACTATGTCTACTGTCCCCAAAATTGCCCGTTTCTTTGAGCTTCTTCAAATGAGCTTGAACAGCACATCTTGAAACCCTAGTCTGCGTTGAAATCTTTACCCGGGAGAGACTTTGCTGATGCAGTATAACTGCCTTGTGTCCTGCTGTGCTCAGCCTTGCCATGGTGTTTGACCTGTGACGTGAAACGGTCTTTCACAACCTCACTTTAGTATAGTGGTTCTCAACTCCGATCCTCAGGACCCCCCAACAGGCCAGGTTTTCAGGATTACCTTGGGGAGGTGCAGACTAGAATACTGCAATCACTGAGCAGCCAATGAGATCACCTGGGGATGGATTTCAGTTATCCTGAAAACCTGGCCTGTTGGGGGGTCCCGAGGACCGGAGTTGAGAACCACTGCTTTAGTAGCAGAGATGGGCTGTTCCTCACTCAGTTTCAAACCTACACAGCTGTTTCTGTTTCATTCAATGAGTGTTTCAACTTACTTAAGAAATTGATAATCATTGACACCTGCTTGGTATAGATGGCCAATCATACACCTGAGTCTAATCCTACAAAATCCCTGACTTTGTACAGGTGTACGAAGCATGCAAGTGTAAGAATTGATGCTGGTTTGAAGCCAAATGGTCACACCAAATATTGATCTGTTCACTCACATTGCATTTTGTAAATTGATAAAAATAAAACGTTAAAATATATCTTTTTGAAAGCATTCTTACTTTACAGCATTTCTTCATACCTGCCTAAAACTTTTCCACAGTACTGTATATACATATTGTGACGTTATGCAAGGCACCATAATGGACGGGCGATACTTGTTGCCTCTCATGAGATCATTTTGAGGCGACTAGCGGGAGTCCAACCCGGGTTTTGCCGGCCACCTCGTCAGAGCTGGTTCTGGCTCGACTTTCTGGTCCACTCAAACCCCTCTCCACCTGCATTTAATGACCAGGAAGAGAACAAGAGAGCTTGATCCTGGATCTCAGAGGGAGAAAGCTGAGAGAGCTCTGTGTGCTAATTTGGACTCTAAGAACAAGGTTTTCAATGTGCTTACGTTTTGTGGGTGTTGGGGACTGCCTCACACTGTATAGAGAGGAATCTCTTTGTTTAGTTTAGCGCCAGATGGCAAGGTTTTGTTTTCTGTTTTTGTTTGTGTTTTGAACTTACAAACCTGAAGAAATAATCCTGGCAAGCCGCCAGATTTTTAAGAAACTGACATCCAAGCTGAATCTTTTCCCTTAAAAGAGATCCCTACAAGCTAATCTCCCACACGGGGATGGGGTGGAGGATGCGGGCAACTTTCAAAGATGGAAGAAATCTTGAAGGGCCAGCTGCAAGCCAATGCAGCCCAGTGGGAGACCAACCAACAGGTCCAGTGAGAGCTGCAGCTCAGTGAGAGGAGAGTCGGCAAGTTATCGCAGCCCAACAAGCGGCAAAACAGGGGACAAACCGACAGTTTGCAGAGGCCCTGCTGGAGTTAAAAAAAAAAAAAAAAGGGCCCGCACCTCCCATGACAGTGGAACCAAAGGTGGTACGTGCTTTTTATGACATGCAGAAGATGACACCTGTGGATGATGTGAAGGTGTACCTCACGACCTTTGAAAGAGTCAGACTTTGCAAAGGATGGCCAAAAGAACAGTGGGTGGGACTGCTAGCACCATTTTTGACTGGCGAACCCCAAAAAGCCTATTTCGATCTGGAAACAGATAAGGCCCAGGACTATGAGACTCTAAAGGCAGAGATACTCGCATGCCTTGGGGTCACCCTAGCGGTCCGGGCCCAAGCGTGCATCACTGGACCTAGTGCACTGACAAGCCACCCTGTTCGCAGATGTTCAACCTAGTTCACCTTACCAGGAAATGGCTACAGCCAGAGACTTTGCCAGGTCCCCAGATTGTGGAGTGCGTGGTCATGGAGTGCTATCTATGTGTGCTCCCTGCTGCTTTGAGGAAATGGGTCAGCCATGGGGACCCCAAATCGGTAAGCCAACTGGTGGACCTCATCGAGAGATACATGGCTGCTGAGGACTTTCTGCGCCCTACTCCAATGGCTCTAGAGGTGAAAGATCACTTGGCGGACCCAGTAAAACTGTTCCAGGGTTCAGGGGCGAGGGGAAATAAAATAAAACTGATACGATTAAAGAGACTAAGGGCTCTAGACTTGGAGACTGGCCAAAGAAGCCAGGAAGGTCTTGGGGACCCTTGAGAGGACTGGCTATAGAACACATACAGTGCTACCAATGCCATGCATTGGGACATATTGCTGCCAAATGTCCCCTGAATAATGAACCCATGCAATGTGATAATGCTTATATGAAAAGACGCATCTCTCTTTCTTCACAGGTCGCATTTATAGCATCATGCTCAAGTCGCCTGGAGAAGCAAATGTGTGTGATTGCTATTGATGGGAAACCTGTCACTGCTGATTGACTCTGGTAGTGTGATAACGTTGGTCAAAAGCAGCTGTGTAAATCCTGCCAGATTACACCCTAGCACTCGTGACTACCAGACGGCGCTGGTTGAGATTGACACCCCTTGCGGCAGAGTGACCCATTCAGTGGGAGTGGTACCCCTGCTTCATGAAGCCCTAGTGGAGAGGGATTTTCCCCATTTTTGGAGGTTGTGCGAAGGCACAGAGAGCCTGGAGGAAAGGGCACGGGAGTTCTCACCAGACCCTTTTTGCCAAACAGAAGGAGAGATTGGTGGCAGGACTGAGGAAGAAGGAGACCCTCTTCCTTTTCCTGTAATAGCTGGGGAGCCGGAAGATAGCTCCCAGCAGATGGTTATTGCCCCAGACCCTGTCTCTGTCCCTGACCGTGAGAGTGAACCAAATGTAGTCCCTGACTAGGAGGTCCGGAAAGAGGACTTCTGTACAGAACAACTACGGGATGTCACCCTCCTCAGAGCCAGAGAAATCATGAAGGTGATGGATGGGGAACCTGTGGACCCTAATTGGGGGGTGTCTTTTCCCTACATGGCGCTTAAAAATGATTTGCCGAAACACATTACAGAAACTTGCCACTTTCTACTCAGGTATTCTGATTGTGGGAGGGGATTTCAATGTAGCTCTCTCGCCCACCCAAGACTCATCTACAGGATCCTCCACAATCACATACCGAGCCCTTAGAGCGATTAAAACAACACTCGCTAATCTGACTTTACACAACGCTTGGCGCACTCTCTATCCCAACACTAGGGATTACACGTTCTTTTCACCACCACATAACAAATACACCAGACTGGACGATTTCTTTATTTCACAAACTGACCTAGCAATCGCAAACATAGAACCCATGCTCCTTTCAGATCACAAGCCTATTTCTTTGTCCCTACCTTTCCCAAATGGACCTACCCGATCACATACTTGGCACCTGGACAACTCCCTCTTACACGACCTTGTTAATATACAGAAACTCAACAAACATTTATCCCAATACTTCAAAGACAACACAAGGGCAGAGATATCTCCAGTGACCTGCTGGGCAGCCCATAAATGTGTCTGCCATCAGACACATCTCCATGGCAGCCACCCAGAGAAAAAACAGACAAGCACATATAGAGAAACTTCTAACCCGCAATAACCTCCTAGAGAAAGCTCACAAACAATCCCTAGCTATCAGCACCTTACACGAACTAACACTAATGAGGGAAGAACTTTGCGAAGAACTAGGGAAAGCAATCAATCGTAAGTAACCATTAACTCGGTGACTATTCTATGAATTCGGAAACAAATCCGGGAAAATGCTAGCGAGGGCCCTACAAATGAAAAAAGCAGCCTCTACCATACATACCATAACAGACCCTACTGGGAAACAAATTGTGACATCACACCTTCGGAAGCTGCCGAAATAGATGGACCAATCACCAACGATGAAGTTAGGTTGGCCCTTAATCAACTCAAAGTGGGCAAAAGCCCCGGCCCAGACGGTTTGACCGTCAGCTACTATAAATCTTTCTTGGATACCTTGAAACCTCACTTCATAGCTGCATTTAACTCCCTAACTTCGTCTGCCAGCCCAAATACAGACCTACTAGAGGCACACATAACTGTGATGCCAAAGCCAGGTAAAGATACATCCATTGTTGCAAATTACAGACCTATCTCGCTCCTAAATGTCGATCTAAAATTGTATGCAAAAATATTGGCGAACCGAATACTTCCCCTACTCCCGAAACTAATCTCAACAGATCAAGTGGGTTTTGTTCCAGGCCGGGAGGCTAGAGAAAACACCCTAAAAGCTATTAGTATACACCACTGGCTCTCTACATCTACCAAACCTGGATTTTTCCTATCGCTCGACGCGGACAAGGCGTTCGACAGAGTGGCTTGGGACTATATGATGGTGCGCTGAAATCGCTGGGACTGGGTGATCGCATGCTCAATTTTATCCTAGCACTCTATAGGTCCCCAACAGCGAGGATCCATGTCAATGGCCGGCTGTCGGACGCCTTCTCTGTGTCGAATGGTACCCGCCAGGGATGCCCACTGTCCCCTCTGGTCTTCGTTCTCACTATGGAACCCCTACTCCGCAGACTCAGAGCAAACCCCGACATCAAAGGGGTTGAAATTAAGGACAAACAATACAAACTTGCAGCATACACGGACAATGTCCTTTTATTTCTTACAGATCCCATCATTACCTAACATCATCAAAGATCTCTCCCTCTTCAATTAACTCTCCAATCTACAAATAAATTATTCCAAATCCAGGGCTATTAACATCTCTCTCCCTATTGACACTTTGAATCAATACCATACGAACTTCTCATTTAGCTGGGACCCGCACGCCATCACCTACCTCGGCATTCAGCTCCCCGTCAAGTTTAAGGAACTCTATGTCCGTAACTATCTTCCTATCCGTAACACCATCCAATGGGACCTCCTCCAATGGGCCAAAGGCCATTTCTCCTGGTTCGGGAGAGCAGCTATCATAAAAATGACTGTCCTCCCCCGGCTCCTCTACTTTTTTCAGACCATACCACTCAACCTCCCACAATCATTTTTCTCTACCTACAAGAACATATGCAGGAACTTTATTTGGTCCTCCAGCCACCCGCGTATAGGATGGGAGAAACTTACAACCCCAATACTGAAAGGAGGAATTGGACTCCCAGAGGTGCAAAAATACCACTGAGCTTGCCAGCTGACAAGAATAGTCTACTGGCATGTCCACGTAAAAGCAAAGGACTGGGTAGGACTTGAGGGAACTTTCTCACATCTTCTGATCTATGACCTGCCCTGGTTCCCCCTAAACAGTATTCCTAAGACCAGCATGACACACCCACTGATAGGACCCACTCTGTGAACCTTTACAACCCTGAACAAGAAACTGCACCTAGCCTCCTCCCCAGGTCCGCTAACCCCAATAGTCCGCAATCCAGATCTTCCCCCCGGGCTCCTACATCCAGACCCACGAACAGAGGACTCTGTCAGGGCAGAATCCTTCTTTGTACAAAACAGACTCATTGACTACCACAATCTATCTACCAGCCACCCAGACCTACGCCTGACTTTCTTCATATACCTACAAATTAGGCATTACCTGACTACAGCGAAAGTGTACTCAAACTGGTTCAGGTCATGCACCCCCTTTGAGGAGATCTGCGCTAGCTCCGAACCCCAAAGACACCTGATTTCTGTGGTCTACGGCATGCTATTCGCAGGCGTTGACCCAAAAGAAAACACAACCAGCCAAAAATGGGAGGGGGAGCCGGCTGTAGATCTCTCAAGGGAAGATTGGGAACACGCTCTCACCCATATTCGTAAAGGATCCATAAACACTTCTATCTAGGAGAGCAGTTTCACACTTTACTCTCGATGGTACAGAACCCCAGACAAGCTCCACAAATATCACCCAAATGTGTCCCTGCTCTGTTGGAGGTGCAGTGAGTCCATTGGGTCCCTGCTTCATATATGGTGGGAGTGCCCCCTTATAAAACCCTTCTGGGAAGAAGTACACCGCCACATAATTAAATAACGACTTACACTCCAGACTTCACCCCGGCGCAGTATCTGCTTCACCATACATCCATATCACAATCAGCATACAAAAAGTCACTCACCCTTCACCTTATAAACGCAGCCAAAATGTGCATCCCCAAACAATGGTGAGACAAGAATCCCCCGACAAAACGAGATTGGCTGCTTAGGGTTAAGCAGATAGCAGAAATGGAGGACCTAGTCCACCAAGCGAGGGAAAGCACGACGAAATTCTGCAAAACATGGGAATGCTGGCAACATTTCGCAAACTCAGCAGTATTTGATACCCTTTCTGCCACTAGGACACGGCAGGATTCAACATCATCGGTTACATCTAGGTCACATACTAACGATACCTAATGCACACAGTGTTTAACACATAACACTTCCCCACCCCCCCAAAAAAAAAACACCCTTCCATCAAAATCTTTGGATCCAAAACCTGGATATACTGATTCACCTGTTATAATACATCACCCAGATCATAATACCCGAAGAATGTTTCTGACTGGATGACCTTTTTGTAGGAAGCGAAGCTCTAGGGTGGACTGACTTCACTCCATGAGAAACCCCGGCAACCTTGATGAGAATTACCAACTCGACATTCCCACACCCGTCCACAACAAGTTCCCTAATGGAGTGGACGGACGGGGGAAAAAAGATATCCCGGGCATCTTGGAGAAGGAAATGTTTAGGATATCACCTCGGATGCTTCTGTACTTTTGTGTTACTTATATATGAGTTATATGAGTTATACCATAGTTCCAGTTGCATCTGGACTTGGCCACTTTAACTACTATGTACTGCTTTTATCATATATCCAGATCTTTCTTGTGTTTCCCTATGTAAACTGTGAACTGAAATCCAATAAAAATATTGAAACTAAAAATGATTTGTTGTATCACGTGGTGAAACACGAAGAGGACGAACTGCAACAGCTAGTGGTTCCCAAACCTTTCAGCCTGATAGTGCTAGATCTAGCCCATGGATAACCTAGAGATTCTTCTGGCCAGAGTTGTATGCAGATGTTAAAGAATACTGTGTGTCATGCCCTGAGTGTCAAATGACAGCCCCGTCACCCCATTTTTGTAGTCCTCTTGTCCTACTTCCCATAAGTGGGAAGTGATATTTGAGCAAATTGGCATGGATCTCGTTGGATCAGTAGTAAAATCTGCCCGGGGACACCAGCACATCCTGATGATACTGGACTACAGTTGAGCGGACACCTGGATGTCCGGGTTCGTCGGGTTCGGCCAAACTTCGCGAAAAAGTTTGAGTTCGGCACCGAACTTGACCCAAACTTGACCCTGGACCCCGAACCTCAGTGAAGTCAATGGTGACCCTGAAAACAAATGTGGATAGGGAAATAACTTAAAGTCACATAAAAAAAATAAAAATTGGAGGAGGAGGTGGATGTGGAGTAGGAGCCTAGAGGTTGAGGAGGCGGTGACCGTGGCGGTGTAGGTGGAAGTGGCGGTGGAGGAGGAGGAGGTAGCCAACACTGTTTTTTGTTTGTTTGTTTGTTTGTTTTTTTTCTAATTGGGGTAGCCCCCAAAATATTGAGACATATTAAAAAAAAAAAAAAAAAAAAAAAGTATACCAATGGCTGTGTGAGGCCGCTCTAAATGTCTATTCTGCACAAGGTACAGACAAATCGTGTGGGATCCATGCCTGGTTCATTTTAATAAAGGTTAGCTTGTCCACGTTGGCTGTGGACAGGCGGCTGCGCCTGTCTGTGATAACGCCCCCTGCCGTGCTAAACACACGTTCAGACAATACACTGGCTGCAGGGCAGGCCAGCACCTCCAAGGCATAAAGGGCAAGCTCAGGCCATGTGCACAATTTGGAGACCCAGAAGTTGAATGGGGCAGACCCATCAGTCAGTATGTGTAGGCGTGTGCACACATACTGTTCCACCATGTTGCTAAAATGCTGCCTCCTGCTAAGACGTTGCCTATCAGCTGGTGCTGCTGTTTGTTGTGGCATGCTGCTGACAAAGCTTTTCCACATTTCGGCCAGGCTAACCCTGCCTTCTGAGGTGCTGGCGGGGCCACAGCTGCGTTGGCGACCTCTTCCTCCTCCTCTGCCTTTGCCTTGTGCTTCAACTGAGCCCCCGGTGTCATTTGGGAATGCCTTCAGCAGCGCGTCTACCAGCGTGCGCTAGTAGTTGCGCATCTTCCGATCACACTCCAGTGAGGGAATTAAGGACGGCACGTCGTCCTTGTATCCAGCAGGGTGGCTACTCAGTAATCAGCACAAGTTAAAATATGGGCAACTCGGCTGTCGTTGAGCAGGCACTGCAGCATGTGTGCTCATGAGTCGCTCATGTGTGCCAGGCTGCCCAGAGGCATAGACAAGCTGTCCTCTGTGGGAGGTGTATCATCTGTGTCCTCCGTATCCCCCCAGCAACGCTCCAGTGATGCCCACGAGCTGCGTTGGGTGCCACCCTGCTGTGAACACGGTTCCTCCTCCTCATCATCCTCGTCCTCCTCATCCTTCAGAACTGTGCCCTGGCTTGAAATTTTTTTACCTGGCCTCTGCTGGTGCAGGAACCCACCCACCGAGCCACTTGTGAATGACTGGCCTGATAACCGTGGAAATTACCCCTCTTCCTCCTCCTCCTGTGCCACATCCTCTTCCATGATCGCCAAAGTGTTTTTTCAAGGAGACATAGAAGTGGGATAGTAACGCTGAGAACAGCGTCATCGGCACTGGCCATGTTGGTGGAAACTCGAAACACCGCAATATGGTACACAGGTCTCGCATGGAGGCCCTCTCGTTGGTGGTAAGGTGGTGCTGTTCCGCAGAGCGACTGACCCGTGCGTGCTGCAGCTGAAACTCCACTATTGCCTGCTGCTGCTCGCACAGTCTCTCCAGCATGTGCAAGGTGGAGTTCCACCTTGTGGGCACGTCGCATAGGAGGCAGTGAGCGGGAAGGCCGAAGTTCCACTGCAGCGCACACAGGCGAGCAGCAGCAGGGTGAGAACGCCGAAAGCGCGCACAGACGGCCCACACTTTCTGCAGCAGCTCTGACATATCCGGGTAGTTTTTTAGAAATTTCTGCACCACCAAATTCAGCAGATGTGCCAGGCAAGGGATGTGCGTCAAATCGGCTAGGCCCAGAGCTGCTACGAGATTTCGCCCATTATCGCACACCACCAGGCCGGGCTTGAGGCTCAGTGGCAACAACCACTCATCGGTCTGTTGTCCAATGCCCGTCCACAGCTGCTGCGCAGTGTGGGGTTTATCCCCCAAAAATATCAGTTTTAAAACAGCCTGCTGTCGTTTCCCCCTGGATGTGCTGAAGTTGGTGGTGAAGGTGTTGCGCTGACCGGATGAGGAGGTGGTAGAGGAGGAGGAAGCGGAGTAGGAGGAGGAGGCAACAGGAGGCAAAGAGAAATGCCTTGCAATCCGCGGTGGCGGAAGGACATGCGCCAAACGGCTAGCCACCTCAGGCCCACCCGCCACTACATTTGCCCAGTGTGCAGTTAGCGAGATATAGCGTCCTTGCCCGTGCTTACTGGTCCATGTATCAGTGGTTATGTGGACCTTGCCACAGATGGTGTTGCGCAGTGCACACTTGATCTTGTCCCCGATTTGTTTGTGCAGGGAAGGGATGGCTCGCCTGGAAAAGTAGTGGTGGCTGGGAACCACGTACTGTGGGACAGACACCGCCATCAGGCTTTTAAAACTGTCCGTGTCCACCAGACGGAAAGACAGCATTTCAAAGGCCAGGAATTTTGAAATGCTGGCATGAAGGGCCAGGGATCGCGGGTGGGAGATGGAGAGCTGTAAGCTTCCATGGGACCGTGTGGAAATGCTTGGGGATGGTGGCGGACATGGTGGCGTTCCTGCCACATCGTCTGTTTGCTGGGTGGCAGGTGACACTGGCACTGTAGAGGTAGAGGAAGAGGCCGAGGCAGCAGCAGAAGAGGAAGCAGGAGGAGGCCGAGACCTTTCTTGGATTTTGAGGTGCTTATTCCACTGCAGCTTGTGCCTTGCATGTAGATGCCTGGTCATGCAGGTCAGGTTTAGAACATTTATGCTTTCAGGCTCTGATTGCACAGCGTGCAAACCACTCGTGTCTTGTCGTCAGCACATTGTCTGAAGAACTGCCACGCTGGGAAACTCCTAGGAGCTGCCTTTGGTGTGCTAGGTCCCTGGGTGCGGTGAGTAGTAGCAGGCATACTGCCTAGGGAACGGTCGCTCCGCTTTTGCAACCTGCTTCCTCTTTTGCTGTGCTGGTACCTCTGTGCGACCACCACCTCTTCCTCCAAACTGCACATGTCACTCGCATGACCTTCAATCTATGTGGGGTCTAGGACCTCATCATTCTCCACACCATCTTCCACCCACCCTTCACCACTGCCCTCCTTGTCAGTCTGCACACTGTGGAAAGCCGCAGCAGTTGGCAGCTGTGTTTCGTCATCATCAGAGACGTGCTGCAGTGGTGTTTGCATGTCCTCATCCTGAAACAGAAGTGGTTGGGCATCGGTGCACTCAATGTCTTCCACTTCTGGGGCAGGGCTATGTGGATGGCCCACGGAAAGCACACCAGCAGAGTCATCAAAAAGCATAAGAGACTGCTGCATGACTTGGGGCTCAGACTGCTTGGCTGATTTACAAGAGGCTGAGGTGAAAGACAGATGGCCATGGGGTTCAGGTGCCAACTCTGAGCTTTCATCAAGGGACCGGGAGGGAGACAATGTGAAGGAACTGGAGGCATTGTCAGCCACCCAATCTACTATCGCCTGTACTTGTTCTGGCCTCACCATTCGTTGAGCGGCATTCGGGCCTACCATATAACGTTGAAGGTTCTGTCTGCTACTCACACCTGAGGAAGGTGTTTCACTTGTGCGTGTAGCTGGCACAAATCGACCACGTCCTCTCCTTGCAACAGGAACTTCACCAACACCACCAACACCAGCAGCACCATGACCACGACCCTTATTTGACGCTCTACTCATTCTGGACGCAAATGTACTATGTAGCACTATTTATTAATAAGAAAAAAGAATAATAAATGATTATTCTTTTTTTTTTAAAACCAGCAATATAGATGCACTTTTTATTTTTGTGCAAGAAATGCACACCGCTGCCAGCAAATGTAGTATTTAGAATATTTTTTTTTTAAACCAGCAATGTAGACGCACTTTTTATTTTTGCGTAAGAAATGCACAGCAAGGCGCAAATGTACTATGTAGCACTATTTATTAATACTAAAAAAAAAAAAAGAATAATACATTATTCTTTTTTTTTTTTTAAAACAGCAACGTAGACGCACTTTTTATTTTTGTGCAAGAAATGCACCGCTCACACCAGCAGCAGGAACCTCTTCCTACACCAGTATGAGATGATTTTAGAACGCTAATCTGTCCCTCACAGCACCGACAGATACCTGACCCTACTGCAGTATGAGATGATTTTAGAATGATAATCTGCCCCTCACAGCACCGACATTTACCTCTTCCTACACCAGTATGAGATGATTTTAGAACGATAATCTGTCCCTCACAGCACCGACAGGAACCTCTCCCTACACCAGTATGAGATGATTTTAGAACGTTAATCTGTCCCTTGCAGCACCGACAGGAACCTCTCCCTACACCAGTATGAGATGATTTTATAATGATAATCTGTCCCTCACAGCACCGACAGGAACCTGTCCCTACTGCAGTATGAGATGATTTTAGAACGATAATCTGTCCCTCACAGCACCGACATGAACCTCTCCCTACTCCAGTATGAGATGATTTTAGAACGATAATCTGTCCCTCACAGCACCGCCAGGAACCTGTCTCTAATGCAGGATGAGATATTAGAACTCTAATCTTTCCCTCACAGCACCAGGAACCTGTACCTACTCCAGTATCAGATGGTTTTAGAACGTTAATCTTTCCCTCACAGCACCGCCAGGAACCTGTCTCTAATGCAGGATGAGATATTAGAACGCTAATCTATCCCTCACAGCGGCAGCAGCATCCTCTCCCTACTCCAGTACAAGACGATGTGACGCGCGGCACTACGTGACTCCAGCTTATATAGAGGCTGGGTCACATGATGCACTGCCCAATCACAGCCATGCCATTAGTAGGCATGGCTGTGATGGCTTCTAAGGGCAAACGAGTGAAATGCTTGTTGACTGGCTGCCCTGCAGCTATTCAACAGGCGCCAAAAAATACCCGAATACCGAACCCGATCCCGGACTTTTTTTTTAAATGTCCGGGATCGGGTTTGGTGCACAGACACCCTAAAGTCTGGTACGGACCAGAACTTTACAGTCCGGGTTTGCTCAACTCTATACTGGACTATGTGACCCGCTGTCTTGAGGTCATATCTGTCACGTAGCTGATCCGAAGCTGATATGCCAAGAGAGGATCCCCTTGCAGCTGAACGCGGTGCACCTCTGGAGTTGAGACAGAGGGTGCAGTGCATAAAGAAGCACGGGTCACCAGTAGAGAAGGGTGAGCTGGAACTGCAGGAACCAGTAGAGCAGGAGAAGAACAGCAGTCCTATAAGCTGCTGTTGCAAACACCCGGCAGGGATGCAGCGCCCTTCTGATGGCAGGTTGGTGATAGTGCAGATGACACAGTCCTTACTTCAGGCGTGGATAGAACTGGTAAGAAGAAAGGCAGAGTCCGTGATGCAGGCTGAGGGTCAAACACAGGTGAGCGAATAACAGTGAAACTGCTAGGCAGACTGATAATCAGGTTCCAAGGATCAGGCAAGGAGAAGTCCGTAAGACAAGCCAAGGGTCAAGGCACAGGAGATCAGGAAAGGGGAGTCTGTGAGGCAAGCAGAGGGTCAAACACTGGAGATCAGGCAAGAGGAGTCCGAGGCAAGCAGAGGGTCAAACACTGGAGATCGGATTGGAGCAGGTCAAAAGCCAAGCCTGGTCACAGCAGGAAGCAAACAGGTGGAGCAAGTTCAGGTACAGGAACACAGGAAGCTGAAAGACGATCCAGCAATTAGTGTGTCAAGGAGCCAACCTTTTATAGGCCAGCAGAGAGCCTCATTGGTCATAGCGTGTGTGCGCATTGCGTGTGTGCCGTCTCATCCCGTTGCGCACGCGCATGCGTAGTTGAGTCCTTCTTGTGCGCATGCGCGCAGGGATGCGCTGATCAGGTCTATGACAATATCCTTGTGGAATACCTCCGCTAAGACTATTGCGAAGGAACTGGTCCAGGTGTTTAGTCGGGTGGGGATCCCTAAAGAAATCTTGACAGATCAGGGTACCCCATTCTTGTCCAGAGTGACCAGAGAATTGTGTAAATTGTACAAAACCTCCCATCTCTGGATAAAGATGGGCAAAATTGGGATTTTTTGCTGCCGTACCTCATGTTTGCCATACAAGAGGTTCCCCTGTGAACTCTTGTATGGTAAACATCCCAGAGGGCTGCTAGATGTTGTAAAGGAGACGTGGGAGGGAGAGGCCACCCCATATAGAAGCGTCAGAGCACGTCTCCTTGATGCAGGATCGAATGGCAGCTGTCCTGCCCCTTGTACGAGAGCATATGGAGCAAGCCCAGGAGGCCCAGAGAAGGGTTTACAATCAGGGGGCCAAAACCCAAACTTTCAACCCCTGGGGACAGAGTGCTGGTGCTAGTCCCCACGGTCAAAAGTAAATTCCTGGCAAAGTGGCAGGGTCCCTTTGAGATTAGGGAAAGAGTAGGGGAAGTAAACTACAAAGTTTACCAGCCTGGGAAAAGGAAACTGGAGCAGACTTACCATGTTAATCTCCTTAAACCGTGGAAGGACAGGGAGAGTTTATTGGCAGTGCCCACGCCCCAAAAGGACAGGTTACCCCTAACCCCGGATGTCCCCATAACTGAGTCCTTGTCACTGATGCAACAAAATGACGTTAAGGAATTTGTCAGTAAAAATAGAGACTTTTTCTCTTTCCTACCCGGACTGACCACTGTGCTACAACATGACATAATCACGGAACTCAGGGTCCGTGTAAATGTAAAACCCTACCGAATACCTGAGGCTAGACGAGAGGCGGTGGCGAGGGAAATAAAAACCATGTTGGAGTTAGACATGATTGAGGAGTCCCACAGCGCCTGTTCGAGCCCCATAGTACTGGTACCACAGCCCGATGGCACTATCCGGTTCTGTAACGATTTTAGGAAGCTGAATGCAGTGTCTAATACCCAATGCCGCGGGTTGACGAACTTGTGGATAGTTTGGGAGGGGCTCAGTACATAATAACCCTAGACCTAAGGGATACTGATGGAGTCAGCAAAGGAAAAAACGGCCTTCTCCACCCCTGAGGGGTCCTTCCAATACAAATGAATGCTGTTTGGTCTGCATGGGGCCCCTGCATCTTTTCAGAGGATGATGGACAAGACTTTAAGGCCGCATTGACCCTATGCAGCGGCCTATCTGGACGATGTCATCATCCACAGCCGAGATTGGGAATCACATCTGCCTTGGGTGCAGGCAGTCGTAGATTCACTGAGGGTAGCAGGTTTAACAGCCAACCCGAAGAAGTGTGCCATAGGTCTCTAGGAGGCCAAATACCTTGGGTGTGTGATTGGTCAAGGTCTGATTAAACCCCAAACCAACAAGATTAAGGCCATTGAAAAGTGGCCCCAACCGGTGAACAAGAAACAGGTTCGGGCCTTCCTGGGGAATACAGGGTATTACCAACGCTATATCCCCGACTTTGCCACCAATGCCGTCCCTCTGACCAATCTGACAAAGGGTAGAGGGTCAGGAATGGTTAAGTGGAATCCTGAAGCTGAAAGGACCTTGCAGAAATTGAAGGAAGCCCTTTGTGTACAGCCGGTGCTCGTGACCCCAGACTTCACAAAGGAGTTTGTGGTTCAAACGGACGCCTCTGAGGTGGGACTAGGTGCTGTTCTGTCCCAGATCAGAGATGGCAAGGAGCACCCGGTTGTCTACTTAAACAGGAAGCTTAATAGACATGAAAAAAAGTATGCCATTGTGGAAAAGGAGTGCCTGGCTATCAAGTGGGCCTTAGAGGCCCTAAAATACTACCTGTTGGGAAGGTCATTCAGGCTAGTCACCGACCATGCCCCCCTTAAGTGGATGTGTAACAACCGGGAGAAAAATAGCTGAGTGACTAGGTGGTTCCTGGCCCTACAGCCGTTTAAGTTTTCAGTGGAACATCAGGCAGGAAGGCTCCAAAACAACGCCGATGGTCTTTCCCGGGCCCACTGCCACTGTACATGCAATCAATTTGAGGCGACTAGCAGGAGTCCGACTCAGGTTTTGCTGGCCACCGTGGCAGAGCTGGTTATGGCCTGGACTTTCTGGTCCACTCGAACCCCTCTCCATCTGCATTTTATGACCAGGAAGAGAAGAGAGGAGAGCTTGATCCTGGATCTCAGAGGGAGAAAGCCGAGAGAGCTCTGTGTGCTAATTTGGACTCTAAGAACAATGTTTACAATGTGCTTATGTTTTGTGGGTGTCGGGGACAGACCAACACTGTATAGAAGGAAATCTGTTTAGTTTAGCGCCAGACTGCGAGGTTTTGTTTTCTGTTTTTATTTGTGTTTTGAATGTGCAAACCCGAAATAATAAACCTGGCAAGCTGCCGGATTTTAAGAAACTGACATCCATGCTGAATCTTTTCCCCTGAAAAGTGATCCCCACAAGCCAATTTCCCACAATATATATATATATATATATACACACACACATATTTTATTATATCTTTTCATGTGGCAACACTGAATAAATGGCACTTTGCTACAATGTAAAGTAGTGAGTGTACAGCTTGTATAACAGTGTAAATTTGCTGTCCCCTCAAAATAACTGAACACAGAGCCATTAATTTCTAAACTGCTGGCAACAAAAGGGATTACACCCCTAAGTGAAAATGCAGCAAGTGGGGCCTGTTCCTGATTCATACACCCCGCATGGGCAACAGATCCGGGAGAACCATGGTGAGAGGCGGTGGAGGCCGATCCTAGGAGCCAGAGACCGGAGTGATCATCATCATCTCCATCCTCATCATCATCATCATCCTCAACGGTGGATACCTCATCCCACATCCTCTGTTCCTGTGTGGTGAGCGGTTGAAAGCCCATCCTAACAGACACTGTACACAGATAATCTGATTATTTATATCTGTTAGCCTATCTACTAGTAGGAGAGGCCTATTCATTAATAGAAGAAGAAGCGGAGTACAAGTATTCATACTTTTTATTGGGTTGTTGCTACTTGTAGTTCCACAGATTAAAGTTAGTAATCACTGTGAATCTTTCATTGTTCTGCTGCAGAAAGGGTGCTTTATACAATCACATTACATTTCCTTGGAATTTACTTTGTTACATCAGCCTTTGTTTGGTATATACCATTTAATCTACAAAAGCTAGTTGAAAATCAACTGAACTGTCAAGCAAGGAACATTGAACTACAACTACTTCTCATTCTCTTCCCCACTTAATGAGTCTATACAACTTTGCCAGAGTTTGATATACAGCTGCATTCACCAAAGAATTCTCTCCTTCAGAGCAGGTGGAATATTGCTGCATTTACTATTCTGATGTTATACTTGGTTATCTACTGTTTGCTTGTGTTATACTTGTTTATCTACTGTTTGCTGGTGTCATGTGAGTGAGCAGTAGAGAGTGGTCTGACACTTCTAGGAGGCCTTCCTCTGCTCTCCTGTGCCCTACTCTTGTGCACAGCATATATATATATATATATATATATATATATATATATATATATATATATATATATATACGACCATTGGTTGAAGCTACAGAGTCATAATTGAAATACTTTATCATTTACTTATGCGTAACACTCATCCAGTTATGAGAAATATTTGATGTGCTTCACTTTACCCTGTTGAGCCAAAGTTCTTCATAGAATATATTCAATTTTGACTTACCTACATTTTTTGTATTCTATTACTGTGTCTTTACTTAACCACTTGACCACTGGGCACTTAAACCCCCTTCCTAACCAGACCAATTTTCAGAAAACAAAACAGAAAGGGAAGTGCACGCACCTAGTGCATTACCATAAAAATTTATTAGAATTGTAAAAAAGTTTAAAAATGAATACTCACAAAACCACAATGTGGTATCACAAAGCCATAAAACCAAAGCGAGATGATGCAAATGGGTAGATGAAAGAGCACAAGGTGGGGTAACAGCTGACGCTGTGCACAGCTCTGAGGAAGGGGGTGCGCCCCCAAAACACATCAGCTGTTACCCCACCTTGTGCTCTTTCATCGTTACATTTGCATCATCTCGCTTTGGTTTTATGGCTTTGTGATACCACACTGTGGTTTTGGGAGTATGAATTTTTAAACTTTTTTACTGTTCTAATAAATTTTTATGATAATGCACTAGGTGCGTGCGCCTCCCTTCCTGTTTTGTTTTTTAGTATCTTTTGGATCACCCTGTCCGAGGGGGGCAGCACACATTTGGTGTTTTATTCCTTGATGCTTCGGTTGCCTTTACTCTGAAGGTCTTTTAGCGCTGGAAACTACTTTTTATTTTTGTACAACAGACCAATTTTCAGCTTTCAGTGCTCTCACATTTTGAATGACAATTACTTAGTCATGCAACACTGCACCCATATGAATTTTTGGTCTGTGTTTCCACACAAATAGAGCTTTCTTTTGGTGGTATTTAATCACCACTGGGTTTTTAATTTTTTGCGCTATAAATGAAAAAAGACCGAAAATTTTGTTAAAAAATGTATTTTTCTTTGTTTCTGTTATAAAATTTTGCAAATTAGTAATTTTTCTTCATAAATTTTGGCCACAATTTATACTGCTACACATATTTGATAAAAATAACCCAAATCAGTGTATATTATTTGGTCTTTGCAAAAGTTATAGAGTCTACAAGCTATGGTGCCCGTCATTGAAAATTGATCACACCTGATGTACTGATGGCCTAATTTCTTGAGACACTAACAAGCCAGGAAAGTACAAATACCCCCAAATGAACCCTTTTTAGAAAGTAGACAGTCTAAAGTATTTAGTAAGAGGCATGGTGAGTTTTTTGAAATTGTAATTTTTTCCCACAATTTTTTGCAAAATACATTATTTTCTTTCTTTTTTTTTTTTTTTTTTACAAAATTGTCATAATAACAGGTTATTTCTCACACCCAGCATAGGCATAACACAAATTACACCCCAAAACACACTCTACTACTCCTCCTGAGTATGGCGATACCCCATGTGTGAGACTGTTACACGGAGTGGCCACATACAGAGGCCCAACATGCAGGGAGCACCATCAGGCGTTCTAGGAGCATAAATTACACATCTAATAATGGATGGGGATGACTGAGCATGGATGGGGATGACTGAGCACAGATGAGGATGACTGAGCACGGATGGATGGCTGAGCACGGATGCATGGCTGAGCATGGATAGATGGGTGAGCACGGATACGTGGGGGAACACGGATGCATGGGTAAGCATGAATGGATGAGTGAGCAGGGATGCATGGCTGAGCATGGATGCATGGCTGAGCACAGATGCATGGCTGAGCACAGATGGATGGGTGAGCACGGATGCATGGCTGAGCACAGATGGATGGGTGAGCACGGATGGATGGGTGAGCACGGATGCATGGCTGAGCATGGATGGATGGATGAGCACGGATGCATGGCTGAGCATGGATGGATGGGTGAACACGGATGCATGACTGAGCACGGATGGGTGGGTGAGCACGTATGGATGGATGAGCATGGCTAGATGGATGAGCACAGATGGATGGGTGAGCATGGAGGAGAACGGATGGGTGAGCATGGATGAATGGATGGGTGCAGCAGCGCTGCATCTGATCTCTCCCCTCTGCTCTCACCCTGCAGTGACTGGTACAGAGATGGGAGAGGCAAACCGAACATGCGCCAGCTTGTTTACATCTGATCCCTCTGTCATTTGACGGAGTGATCATTTGGTAAAGGGATGCTGTCAGCGGTCGTTTACCATGAACCGTGATACACCGGGTCTCCCGGACCCAGTGGTCATGGATACTCCCGGGTGCACGCCCCAGGGGCGCGCGGGAACACGATTCTGGGAGGATGTTATAGTACGTCCTCCCAGAATAATGAGGTCACCTTGCGGACGTTTTTCTTCAATGGGCGGTCAGCAAGTGATTAAAGGGGAACACTATGAGTAAACACAGTGTGTCAGAGGCGACAGAAGACTTACAGAGTCAGGAACCCAGAGGGGGATTGACTTATCTAGCGACCCTGAAGAGGGCAGCGCTACACTTACCTTACACACTGCTCCCGCAGGCTCCCTCTAATGATGTGACCTGTCCCTTGCAGCTCTTCTGTAAGCCGTGAGTGGCTCTGGTTGCACACAAGCCTCCTAAAGCTACAATAATGTCCCTGTATTGTACATGATGATGCTTAGGCTCTGCTCACTGACCACAGCTATGGGTGGTGGCAAAGACCACAGGAGTTGGCTGGCGTGGGGTAGAAGATAAGTGATAGAGTCTGTTCTGCAACTATGAAAAACTTTTCAAAATGTTCTGTCTTTTTTCATTTGTTTAGAAAAAAATAAAAACCCCAGTGGTGATTAAATACCACCAAAAGAAATCTCTATCTGTCTCAAAAAATAACAATTGTTTGGGTACAGTGTTGCATGACTTTGCAATTGTCATTTAAAGTGTGACAGTGCTGGAGGGCATGGCCGGGATGTGAACGGAGTGAGACGTGCTGGCAGAAAGCTCTGTGTTAATCCAATGATTTTATCCTTTTTCCAGGCGAACCTGAGCTTCAAACTTGGTGGAAAATGTCTTCCTGCATTGTGGAACCGTCTGTGGTGGTGATTGATCATGCTAGCCAAAAGCAAGCGCAAGTCGCATAAGGACCAGAAGTGCTCTAAGACCGGGAAGGGGCAGGTCACATGCTTTCCCAGCACCATCTTGCCTTTACAGGAGCGGGCAGTCGCAAGATGTGCGGCTGCACACATGGAGTCTCCCTCAGCTGCCGGTCCTCCGGACCCTACGCCGGCCACACCAGGGGTGAGTGAATCCAGGGTCCTTAGCCCAGGTGAAGCGGCTGTGGCCACTATTCCAAAGCCGATCCTAGAAGCTATTGCCCTTTCCAAAGTGGACCTAATGCTAAGAATTTTACTTTCTGGCATCTGAATGCACACTTATCCGGCATGACATGGACAAATTTAGGGGCAGGCTGCATGAAGCAGAGGGCCACATAAGCACGGTGGAGGATGTGCAGGGAACGCATGTGGCACAGCTAGCGGATTTGCAATCCCTGGTAAAAAACCTCACTGATAAAATAGAGGATGCGGAAAATCGGTTGGAAAGATGGAAGAATTACACTTTGTGAATGTAAAGGTGATGCTGTTTCCAGATTTCTCTGCAGAAACCAAAAAATGTCACAGATCCTTCACTGAGGTTCGCCGTAGGCTCTGGGATAAAAAAAAAAATCACCTACAGCATGCTATATCCTAGCTGCCCGAGGGTCCCTCATCAAGGTACGGTCTGCTTCTTTGATACAACTGGAGGCAAGCAACCGGCTTGATATCATAGAACCTTCACACTCACTCGGTTGGAAGCTTGTTTTGTCTACAGTTATTTTGTGCTGACCTGCCTCTTTAACAGTGTTGTTATAGATAAACAGATAAAAGTAAAAAATAAATATGTGCAGGCAAGGTGATGTCTCCAGGCACTTGAGGCAGCACTTTGGGAGGGAAGCAAACTCGAATAAAAGATAAACAGAAAAAAGGTGCCTCTAAGTGCAGTATTAAAAACTATTTTATTGACCGGCAAGGGATTAAAAACACTAGAAGGAAGCAGTGAAAAAGCTCACCACGTATGTACGGAGATAGTCCAGTGGCATGGCATCCAAGGGGTCCTGGAAGTAGTCCGAATGCGGTGAAAATTTCCCGACCTACCCACAGAGGGAAGCCGCAATGGAGGAAGTCCGAGAAGTCAGCTTTGCCGCCGGGACCGGCGTGGAACGCAGACTCCGGAGATGACGTCAGCGGAAGGAAACAGGACTAGCTTGGAACGGACGGGACGTGTTTTGGAACAGCTATTGGTTCCTTCTTCAAACCAATGAATTTGACTACTTCCAGGACCCCTCGGATGCTGTGCAACTGGACTATCTCCGTCCATATGCGATGAGCTTTTTCACTGCTTCCTTGTAGTAAGTGTCTTTAATCCCTTGCAGGGCAATAAAATAGTTTTTAATACTGCACTTAGAGGCGCCTTTTTTTCTGTTTATCTTTTTATTAGAGTCTACTTCTCTCCCAAAGTACTGCCTCAAGTGCCTGGAGACATCACCTTGCCTGCACATATTTATTTATTTATTATTGCGAACATGACCTCTGGCTGGTCCATGTTCAAAGCACCCTACATTGCTTTTTACCATGTTGTTATAGACATATCACCTTTCTTGCCCAAGTGCACTTAGTGAATCCTGCTTGGAGTAAGCTACCACAAGTCGCTGGATTACAAATAAAAACAGCTGTAAGAGGGACACTGTTCTTTCTCCTGCAATCCTTACATTATGCCCAATATTAGCACTTTGATGATGCACGGGCTGACTTGCTCTCGGCCTGCTGAGGGAATATAAGACACTATACACCATTTGGAAACGCGTTCCTAGTTTTTGGAACTGGTTCAGGGCTAAGAACCTGCGTGTGCAGTTGACAGTTTGGTTCACATTACAGTAGGGGTTGGTTTACAATGGGGAAAGCTTGGTTTCTTGGACTTGTGCAACGGTCCAATTCTCATATACTGTACTACCCACTTCTGACATTCCCTATTGGTTGGAGATCTAAAGGTGACCCTCTTCCTAGGAGGGAAGAGTATTCTTCTTCTAAACACACTGATGGCAGACTCCACGGTTAATATACTCTCCTGGATTATTAAGGGGTTGAATGACAAATTTGCATGGTGGTAGGATACTGGCCTTGCACCGCCCCTGGATCTCCAAGGCATTTCACGCTACGTATTCTACATATGCCAGGGGGGGTTGCAATTTTAATCAGCAAGGCAATGCCTAGCACCATACATCAAGTCAACTCTGATCCAGAGGGTAGGTATTTGATAGTGATTGCTGACATTGGTACATGTAAAATGGTATTGGTCAATGTGTATTTACCTCCGCCTTTCCAGATACAGGTTGTATGACTTACTATTCAAACTAGCGCCATTTGTACACCTCCCCATGCTTCTATCAGGGGATTTCAATGCCACACTGGACCCTGTGTTGCATTCTTCCAACCGCTCTAGAGCACCCTCTTCTGATCTTCTGACCTGGGCTGAGTTGGCGTCTTTGACCAAGCTGTGGAGGTGGAAGAATCCAATTCTCAGGAGTTACTCACACCTGTCTAAGACCCACAAATCATCTTCTAGGATTGATCTAGCGTTTGCCTATTCCCAGCTGGTTCAGCTTGTGACCAAGGTGGAGTATTTACGGGGGGATAATCGGACCATACACCCTTGCCGGTCAAGCTTGCAATCCCGTCCAGGGGCAGGAGGGGTACATGGCATTTAAACCTGGGTTGGTTTGAGGTAGGAGGCAGTGAAAGAACAGGTTAGCCCAGAATTGACAGTGTATTGGGAGGAAAATACTGATATAGCAGAGGCCACGATAGTATAGGACGCCTTTAAGGCATGCATGAGAGGGCATTATGTCTCAGCTAACAAAAATGCTAAGCTGGAATATGGTGCTATCATGTCACAAATATTACAAACACGAGAGTGGGAATGTGCAGATATATATATACATACTTCTTTGAATAATGATGAGGCCTATAGGGATCTCTTAGAGGCTCGCAGAGAGCTGACATTGCACTACTCGGACCGGGCCCAGACCGCCCTTACCAGGCAGGCTGAGGCCCTGTTAGACCATAGTGACAAAAGTGGTACACTGCTTGCCATCCTGGTAGCAGAGCAGAGGACTCAAACCAATGTTCCATGCATCAAGAATGAGCAGGGGGCTTTGGTCAGGGACCCCTCTGATATTATGGACAGGTTTGTCCAATTTTACTCCCGACTGTAGGCCCCTATACCGACAAACCCAGAAGAGTAGCTGAAACAACTCCTGGATCCATTGCCCATACCTACCCTGGCAGATACAGACAGGGAGAACCTGGAGGCAGACATTACTGAGGAGGAAATAGAGTTGGCCATTAGAAGCTTCCCTCCGCACAAGGCACCAGGCCCAGATGGGTTCACAATTGAATGGTACCGACAACACATTGCCCATTTGACTCCTAGACTTAAGTCCCTTTACCAGTACTGTTTAGAACATGGGGTATTACCATCCTCTCTGCTAGAGGCCCATGTAATATTACTACTTAAGCCTGGCAAGGATCCCCTTGAGTGTTTGTCCTACAGGCCGATTGCCCTCCTTAACCTGGATCTGAAAATTTTAACAAAAGTGTTGGCAAATAGACTTTCCCAGGTCATCACCTCGCTGATTGACATTAACCAAATGGAATTCATGCTGGGCAAGTCTACTGACACTAACCTTAGGCGACTGTTCACACACTTGCAGGTTGAACATGAGAATTGACAGTCTCATTATTGCATATTTATGGCCCGGCTCATATCCTAGAATCAGCATACGTACCTTACAGGAACCAACAGGACAGGGGGGGACTGGCACTGCCATATCTTTATAAATACTTTGCAAGACAATGGCTAATTAGGGACTCAGAGGATGCTGCCACAGTTTTGGAGGCGGCGATCCTTGGATCTTATGAAGGTCTAACCAATCTGGTCTTTAGAGGCATACAGGGGCAGCCCTCCTTGATGGGATCCATGAAGGTGATGTGCAGCGCTGGGCTAGGGTACAAGGTATTATGTCCCCAGAATCAAAGCCAATATCACCATCAACTACTCTGTGGCGCAACCCCAAATTGCAACACTTTAGTATTATTCTGGATCCGGTAATCTGGGCAGGAGTTGAAATCAGGAGGTTGCAGGATGTAGTCAGCTGTGAGGAAAGATTAGAGGAGCTGAATTTATTCTCTCTTGAGAAGAGGAGATTAAGGGGGATATGATCAACATGTACAAATACATAAGTGGTCCATATAGTGATCTTGGTGTTGAGTTATTCAAGGACAAGGGGGCACACTTTACATCTAGAGAAAAAAAGATTTCATTTTCCAGATATGGAAAGGTTACTTCACAGTTAGAGCTGTGAAAATGTGGGATAGACACCTTTCAGAGGTGGTTCTGGCAAGCACAGAAGATTGCTTTAAAAAAAGGCCTGGATTCTTTCCTTAATGTACATAACATTACTGGCTACTAACATGTATAGGTAAAGTTGATCCAGGGAAAATCTGATTGCCTCTCGGGGAATCAGGAAGGAATTTTTTCCCCCGCTATAGCAAATTGGATCATGCTTTGCTGGGGTTTTTTGCCTTCCTCTGGATCAACTGTAGATGAGGCACTGTATATATGGGATTGTGTGGTTATATATATTTTTTCCTTTTTTTTTGGTTGAACTAGATGGACTTGTGTCTTTTTTTCAACCTAACTAGGTAACTATGTAGTTGAGGGAGAAAGGATAGGAAGCAGTTGACAGACTCAAGGCAAGACACCAGTTGCCGAACTGGTATCTGTTTAGGTACTTACAACTTAGACATACATGCCTTTGTATCCCAGTTCATCTCTGATGCCTTGGATTTCCGCTCTTCTGATCTAGAGTTGTTATTGAGTGATGAATATCTGGTTAAGCCTATGTCTACAATGTACAAGGAAATATTCACGGTGAGGCCTAAGGCACTGGTTAAATGCAGAGACACCAGGATGCAGCTTATTCCGAATTTTCAGGGGGAGGATTGGAATGACATTTGGGAGGTACCATTTAAGGCCCTGATCTCGGTGCAGGACCACCTTATACAGTTCAAACCGGTCCACGGGATTTATGATACACCAGCTTGTCTGGCCTCAATTTTTGGGTCATCATCGGCTGAGTGCTGGAGATGTTCGGCAGCACTGGCTGATTTTGACCATATCTTCTGGCACTGCGCAGGAATACATTGTTTTTGGATGGAGGTCTTGCATACGTTGCAGGATATCTTGCAGGTGCCGATTCCTGCCACCATCCTCATCTGTCTTTTGGGGCTGGTGGAGGACCTGGACATGCCTGATGAAGGGGTCCTGCATGGCTCCGAAAAGTCGATCTCTGCTGTAACGATGTGATCATCTAATAAAGATTGGACTCATTTGGAGATCCTGGTGTGCTGGTGACACTTCCTGATCTTACGATATGCGGTTCCAGCCGTTGGTCACTTCAGCACCCACACTACAAGTAAGCCATCTGAAAAAGCAGGAATGTGTGCGTTGGGAATCTCATAACTGGTACCAAAGAGGGCACAAAGGACGTCTCTATCGATCACCATCGTTTATGCTAGGAAAGCAATTATTCTTTACTGGAAAAAACCTGAGGCCCCCTCTCTTGTTTCTTGGAAGAACTTGGTCAATAAATCATTAACCTTCTACAGGGCAACGTATGTCGCTAGAGGGTACCCACACAAATTTGAAAAGGTCTGGCAGGGATGGTTGGCAGATTCATCTTCAGTTGGTTAGGATGATATATTGGTCCTAAGTAAGCATAGATAGGCATTATCGGCCAGCGGTCTTACCTGAATGAACAGTGATGAAGTAGGGGGAGTTCACCTTTTGTTCCCTCTACATTAAGCAACTAAGTATTTGTAACACTTGAGGTACATGGGAATAACTATTATCCTGATATGTGGGAAGGGCTTGTTGCACAAAGGGAAGGGAGGGATGGGAAAGGGGGGTTGGTAGATAGTAGTTTTTTGATTAGTTAAGCCCCGTACACACGGGACGACGATCGCACGTACGACCGTGTCGAATCGTACGTTGGCTGTTGTATCTAGCATATTGACTGCACTACACGATCGTACGAGCACAGAAGAACATTCAGGTGCATGTAATTAGCATCCGGCCGTTCCTGACTTCTGAGCATGCGTGTTTTGCACAATACAACTTGTTGTACCAACTGCTCTGTACACACGATACAATGGTCGTATGATCACTTGTTGGTACGACCAAGTTTTCTAGTCTGCTCATACAACTCCATTGTACGATCGTCGTATGTTCGACTGTTCAAATTGCGCATAGGAACGATCGATTTCGCATACAACGGTCGTGAGTACGACCTGTTGTATACAACCGTCGAACCGTGTATACGAGGCTTTAGTTGGAACAATTGAGTCCGGGTATGCCCAATAGGCTATGTATTGTGTCACTTCTCACTTTTAAAAACAATAAACAGAATTAAAAAAAAATAAATAAATAAAGTGTGACAGCGCTGAAAGCTGAAAATTGGACTGGGCAGGAAGGGGCTAAAGGTGCCCAGTAGGCAAGTGGTTAAACCCCATTGAAGGAGGGCATGGCCAGGCAGAACATGAGTCTGTTCTCTCCGTCGAGAATCCTGATTTTATCCTTAGGACACAGCATATAGGACATCCAGCCACACCGCAAACTGCTCCGGATCTTGTACAGGACCCGAGGGACACTCCTGATCTGCGCTACCTGCTCCCAAGCCATGAGCAAAAGACGAAAGGAGAATAAGAGCCAGGACGGGTGGCCCAAAATGGTGCCTTGACCCAGAAGCAGCAAAGGGACAGGTACAAGGAGGCGGCATAGAAACTGTTCGCTAAGCCCGTCTCGAAGGACGCGCCAGCCTCAGCATTCATGTTGGACACTGATGCAGATGCCCTACCAGGACGACACTCTTCCCCTGGAGGACAGCACAGGACCCGATGCAGAGTGGGACACACTGAGTACCCCAGGTGACATCTTTGCTAGGCCTCTGGAGCTGCCCGCACTAGAAGGGACGGATGAACCCACACTGAGGGACATCTTCTCGGCAGTCACATCATACAATTCCCGCTGACTGCTGAGATTAAAGGGGTCAAAGCAGAAATCCCCTTGCTAAGGCAAAATGCCCAGAAACTGAGGGAACGCACCTCGGCTTTAGAGGGGAGGGTTGGCTCCATGGAGGATGACATGGCTTCTATGCAGAGATATATGGCGCATCATGCTCACTTACATGCGCAACATAACGCCCGCCAAGAAGATATGGAGACCAGGCTGAGGCAAAACAATATTAGGGCAATTGGCATCCCAGAGAGGGCAGAAGGGAAAAACCTGGTACTCTTTATAGAAAAATGGCTGACCACCGCGTTTGGCGGTGACGCGTTCTCCCCCATGTTTTCAGTGGAGCAGGCGCACAGGGTCTCCACCAGGCCACCACAAACAGGAGCGAATCCCATAGCATTCTTATTTAAACTGCTTAACTTTAAAGACAGAGGTACCATATTGTGGCTAGCGAGAACAAAACCGGAGGCCTTGGTGATTAACAGCGTCAAAATTTCCCAATTTCCGGCCTTTTCAGCAGAATTGCAGAGACAAAGATCCAAGTTTACAGAGGTAAAGCGCCAACTCAGGGCACTGGATCTGAAATACGCCACGCTCTACCCAGCCCGCCTCAGGGTGGAGGCCAAAGGCACAGTGCACTTCTTTGAAAGCCTGTCGGCCGCAATGTAATGGCTGGAGAGGGAAGGTAATGCTTTAAGAGCAGACAGGCCACGGAGAAATAGCCCAGTTTGACTATGACACTTTCCTCACAAACTTATTTTGCCCCATAAGCTATAGGAACAGGTGGAATGCAGCACAAAAGGCTACTATTCTGGTAGAGTGACCAAGCCTATCACTCTGGCTGTGGAGAAGCCTATTGCTATGTTGTTAGGCTTCCACTGTTGCCCCACTTGGTTCTATGGGGACTGTTAACTGTTCAGCTCTACCGTTGTGAGCTAGTTTGTGTCGATTTCCCTCCCTTCCCCCTCATTGATTTTCAGCGACCTGTGGAATATGGTACTAACGGCTGTCGTACTGGCCGTACCCGTGACTTTTATTGGAATGTTCTGCACTATATATTGCCCAAGTCAACTGGAGTTTTGCAAGCTTATATGTTAAGGGGGGTGCTAATGGACTGCAACCAGGGATCGGCTGACCATATGGATAGGATGACTACATGGCGGGAACGGTCCGGCTGATGACTTGGAATATCTGGGGACTGAATAATCCGGTGAGAAGACTAGCAGTACTCCATACTATAAAGCAGCTGGGGGCAGAGGTTATTTGCCTGCAGGAGACCCACCTCCTGGCGGATGGTTCTCCCTCTTTCCCTGTTAGACAATTTGCTCATCAATATCATTCTGTGTACTCAGTGTACTCAAGAGGGGTCAGCATACTGATCCGGAGGGATACCCCATTTTCTTGCATAGACTCGCTCATAGATCGGGAAGGGTGTTTTGTATTTTTGATATGCTCCCTATATGGTATGAAATGTATACTGGCGGGAGTGTACATTCCTCCTCCGTTCTGATCTCAGCTCCTTCATACTCTAGCAAATTACACTGCTCGGTATTCTGATTTACCCTTACTTGTGATAGGGGATTTTAACCACATCGGTACCTGGCACGAAAACCCCCTTCCTGTCCAGGCCATTTTTCAGCTTTCAGCGCTATCACACTTTGAATGACAATTACTCAGTCATGCAACATGGTACCCATATGAAATTTGCGTCCTTTTTTTCACACAAATAGAGCTTTCTTTTGGTGGTATTTAATCACTAGGAGGGGGTTTATTTTTTTGTGCTATAAATAAAAAAAGATTGAAAATTTTTTGAAAAAATGCCTTTTTCTTTGTTTAGGTCATAAAATTTTGCAAATTAGTAATTTTTCTTTGTAAATTTTGGCCAAAATTTATACTGCTACCTATCTTTGGTAAAAATAACCCAAATAAGTGTATATTATTTGGTCCTTGTGAAAGTTATAGAGTCTACAAGCTATGGTGCCAATCATTGAAAATTGATCACATCTGATCACACCTGATATACTGACAGCCTATCTCATTTCTTGAGACCCTAACAAGCCAGGAAAGTAAAATACCCCCCAAATGACCCCTTTTTGGAAAGTAGACATTCCAAGGTATTTAGTAAGAGGCATGGTGAATTTTTTGAAGCTGTAATTTTTTCCCACAATTCTTTGCAAAATGAAGATTTTTTTTTTCTTTTTTTTTTTCACAAAATGGTCATTGTAACAGGTTATTTCTCACACACAGCATATGCATACC
>BLSH010419509.1:268952-283150 GCA_018402905.1 Glandirana rugosa
GTGAAATTCTGGCTCGGAGAAAAACCTCAAACCTCCAATAGCTAGCCCTAGACCTCCTCTGTAACGCAAAAATGCTAACCTGTAGAATTTTTTAAACGTCGCCAATGGAGATTTTTATGTTGCAAAGTTTTTCGCCATTCCGCGAGCGGACGTAATTTTGAAGCATGACATGTTGGGTATCATTTTACTCGGCGTAACATTATCTTTCACAATATGGAAAAAAATTGACCTAACTTTACTGATGTCTTATTTTTTAACTAAAAAAACTGAATTTTTTCAAAAAAAATCGCGCTTTTAAGACTGCTGCGCAAATACGGTGTGACATTAAGTTTTGCAATGGCCGCCATTTTATTCTCTAGGGTCTTAGAAAAAAAATATATAATGTTTGGGGGTTCTAAGTAATTTTATAGCAAAAAAACCTGTTTTTAACTGATAACCTCCAAACTCCAAAAAGAGGCTCGGTCTTAAAGTGGCTAAACTACATGCAGGGTGTCGGATGCATGGATTCCAATGAGTTTTTTATTTTTTTGAAGCACTTGATTAGAGCCTGAGGCTCTAATTGGCTTCAAAAAAGGGTGGGATTGGGGTAAAGAGCAATGCGCCCCGAGCCCACCCACTTGTGTGACAATAGCTTATTTATATTCGCTATTGTCTTCCTGATTCTCCTACCGGCCAATCAGGAAGTAGCTCCTGAGACCCGATTGGCCAGGGAGTCTTAGGTTAAATATAATTTTTATTGACAAACCTTTAGGTGACTACAAAGACTGGCACGCAAGATGAGTGAATATAAATACTCATAAAGAGCTTAAGCAAAACAATAAGTTAAATGCAATAAATGAAATCAAAAAGCAGGGTAAATGCTCACAACAATGTACAATTTGTGAGAGTAAACATTGTTATGGGCGTGCTGAGTACAACTTTTATATTTATATAATTACAATGAGAATGGGCAAAGGAAATTTCCTTAGAGCAGCCCAGAATGCGAATGTTCAGTGCACAGTCAAGACATCCATAGAGGGTAAATGCACAATAATATTTGTGAAGAGAGTTGGAAGATCAAGGGAAAGGAGGGGAAAAGTGTAGCAAGAGATAAGAGATGGAAGGAAGAAAGAAAGAAAGGGGATTAGTAGTGGAGACGAGTTCTCTTAGATTTTGATGCAAGAAAAAAAAAAAAAGATAAATATAAGGGTCAATGTTTATTGACCAAGTATATTGCCCAGCATCTCCGATGCGGAATAATGCAGCCAGGGAGTCTTAGGACTCCCAATCGTGTCTCAGGACACACTAGCCAATCGTGTCTGAGCCCTAGAGGAGAATGGCCCGGCTCTTCATTCCATGTCTCCTATGTTAAGGTTAATCTCTGTCGCCTTCTCGCCCGTCTAACGCCGGGGAAGGGGGGTCATTGGTGTGCTTCCTGCTTGGGGGTGGGGTGGGGGTTGCTTGCGGTGAACTCCGCTTTCCTGTGCATCCGAGGGGGCCAAAGTCTATTTCACAGAACAGAAAAAAAAGGAAAAATCTCCCTACTTCCTGTATGATAGTTAACAAACATAGCAGAAGTAAAAGGGAAATGCCACCAAGGGATAGACAGTAATAAAAGCATATTTTCTATTATAGTGACAAATGTTTTAAATGCTGGTGACCATCTTATTGCAGTCTGTCCCCCCACTGGGGAGATATATTCTCACTTGCAGGTGATGGGTATTAAACAGAACAGGAAGGCAACGCTTTCGATGAGGACTTTCCATATCAGAAACTCTTTAGTGCCTGCCTTAATGTGTTCACTAAAACGGTAACTTTCTTCATTGTACCCTTGTACCATTGTAACCGTTCTGTGCCGGTTTCCTACAGTCAACGGCAGTCTGGTTATCTCTGCATGATGAATATTGTACTCGGTTTTGATCAGTTCAATTGGCCCGTCTATAATTGTCAACTGCCTGATTTTTTTCTGTGCGCAACAGAGAAATAAAGGAATAATAATAAATAAAAAAACACAAACAGAACAGGAAGAAATAAGAAATCTTTTTTAAAAGACACAAACTGTTTTTAAAATTGATCTGAAAAATACCATCATTGTGGCCACAAGATGATGTAACCCTACCTCCGTTCACCCACAGCTAAACATTTTAGATTTGGCTGGATTAGGGCTAAGAGCATGTAAGAAGAGAGGACCTTATACCTTGATAAGTCAAAAAGTCCAAAAATATACATGCAGCGCATGCCAATATCCCCCCACTGAATTCTTTATTTCAAAAAAGTTGCATCACCTGCATAAACTCCCTACAGAGGGTATCAGGCTGTGGTGCAGGTAACTTTTTGGAGTTTATTGGCGGTTGGTGACAGACCTGTACAGAGTCGACACCCGTAGGTGGAAGGTGGAGAGACACTGTTGCAGAGGCCTAGATCTGAGCATTATGGGATTATGTGCATTTTGAACAGAGAGACTGGAGAGATTTGGTACTTTTTCCAACTCCTTTAAATTGTCATACCCAGGATGCTCAGGCAGATTTCAGGTCATATGGACAGACCATTAAAGGAAAATTCCACTATGTACCATTTTTGTTTTCACAATTATAGTAACATCCAATAACTGCAAAAAGTTGTCATAGCTGTACCGTTAACATCCGTCTTCCTTGCTTGAGATGTTCTGAAATGATTATGGTCACTTTCAGTCAAACATTTACCAAGATAGTGAGAAAGTAGCTGCATGTGATTAAACTTAGAAAAGGAGGCAAACGAAGGGGATGGAACATAAACTAGCCACATATGTAGACAACATCATTTTTTTTGTTACCTCGCCTTTAATCTCGTTGCTGTATCTCATGGGTGCTCAACTGTGGCCCTCCAGCTTTTGAGGAATCATGCCTCTGCTTTTGGAAATCATGCTTGTAACTGACAGCTTTGCATGCCTTTAAGGGACTTGTAGTTCCTCAACAGTTGGAGGGCTACAGGTTGAGCACCCATGCGTATTTTATGTGTGGCCATGTGCTCCCTAGCGAGTGGCTGGTAGTAGTGGTTCACCTTATAGCTGCCCCCAATCCCACGATATCTCACACATCCATAGACACTGACCAGGTGGTCACCCTCCCCAGACAGGGGCAACCTCTCAGGTAGGTGCCTCCACAGCGCCTCTGCTACATCTCCAGACTTCCTCCTGACACTTCTCCTCTCAGATTGGGCTGACTCAGAGTATTTAAGGAGGCCTGCCCTTTCCCAATCCTGCTTGGGGATTGATCAGGGCTCCATAGAATACTCCAGATGGCTCCACCTATCTCCCAGCTCTTTGACCAGAAACCCTCCTCCAGGTTTCTACAAAGAAGTGGAAGGTTCTGGTGACCTCATTGGTCAAGTCCATTCAATACTCCCTGAGCCACTCCTCCCAGCCCAGATCAAAACATTCAGGCCTGCTCTTACACTTAGGCCTGACTATATTTTATCTCACCTAGCAAACCCTGCTAGAAAAACACACCAACACTATGGAGGCGCTACATATGCAATAAATATGAAGGTATGGATCGCAGTTGAATAATATATAAATATTTTATTCACAATCAGAGGCTATGAGTACAGGAATCAACCAGGCAACTCAATGGCAGCTAGAGACCCAGTTTAATGTTAAGTGGACAGACTCTCATATTTGCTATCTGGGAACGCACATTCCCTGAAACTTGTAAAAAGTTTTTGAAGTTAAATTCTGTCTGCTTGCTCATGCGTTTAAATTTGACCTACAACACTGGCATACAGAAATTTACAAGGTTCAGAAGCACTAACATTATTAAAATGAACATGATGCCACAGCTTCTATACTTATTGCAAGCCCTACCGATTAGTCTTCTTCATGGCTTTTTGAATGACTTGTGCTCCAGATTTCTCAAATTTATCTGGGTGGGTAAGCCTGCGAGGGTCCATAGTTCAATCCTACCCCTGCCCAAAGCAAAGGGAGGAATTGGCTTTCCTAACCCGATAAAATATCAAGAAGCTGCCCATTTAGCTTGAGTGATAGACTGATGTACCACCCGAGACAAAAAAGCATATGCATACTTGGAACAGGCACTATTGATCTCCCCAAGTCTCCCATGGCTCGCAAATAATGCCATGCCAGCAGAGGTACAATCAAATCCCCTTACTGGGGCCACAATTAGTACTACCAGATACGTCTTTTGAACTACCTCCC
The DNA here is from genome assembly GCA_018402905.1 of Glandirana rugosa. Taxonomy (NCBI): domain Eukaryota; kingdom Metazoa; phylum Chordata; class Amphibia; order Anura; family Ranidae; genus Glandirana; species Glandirana rugosa. The sequence continues at coordinate 273,124 of BLSH010419509.1, forward strand.
TTTCGCCACAACCCAGTCGTTTAACCCCTATCCTGGGAACACCTGATTTTCAACAAGGTATCAATGACCAGTAATTTTGGGCACGCACACAATAGGGCACATTCCGATTACTACATTTTTCTCTAAATCACCGGCTTATGACACACCATGAGATCACTTTTATATACACTAAACTTTCTTCTTTCTTCCTTTCTACCTCTGCGCCTTACTGAAGGGATATCACAATGTAAGAGAAGCATCCTCATTTGAACAGACCTGTCTCGTGGGGGAACCCATATGACCTTTGTTGTCGCACCTATTCGCCTCCTTAATGGCGCTTGGGACCCCGCAGAAACTCCCTTTTTTTGCAACAATGGGAGAGGGACCCTGAAATAAATAGGGGGTGGTTTTTGGATTCCCCCTACTTAAATTATAAATATGTACTATCTTGTCTTTTCCTATAGTTAGCTAGTCTATTAAAGCTCTGATAATATTAATGGTGATGATACTGTATAATAACATTAGCTATAAAAATAAACACAATGCTCAAGGAAGCAAAGGTCTTATTTATTTACAAAGAAAGTAGAACACTAACATAGAAATCTAAAATAATATTACACAGCGTATAGAAAATAAAAGCGCAGAGATGATATGTTACGTAAGTCTGTCCTCAGTGTTTTGAATCTTAGTTGGGGTCAATGAGAAAGAGACTGTTCATCGCTGGCCCTCGCATTTTTAAAGCACTCACAGACACAACCCATACAAACACTCTCTGCCTGCCCTGTGTAGTCCTCTGTCCAATGAGCAACACTCCGTAAATGATAAGGGGCTGTCCTTATAATAACCAGAAAGTACAGTGAAAGTATGGTGCTGTCCGCCACCAGGTGGCACTGCTAAATTGCTGTCAAGCTTTTTGACCCATATCAGCATCACAGCCCACAGCCCTGAAGTTGTTGCAAGTCAGGAATCAGTCATTTTAATTTTCACATCACCAGGAGGTCTGAAATGATGCTCCTCTATCCCCCATACATCACGTCAGGAGGCCTATGCGAGAACATCCTTCAGGAGATGAATTCCCATTTGCAACCCCTTATCACAAACATCCTGCTGTGTAAACTGATTGGCCTGGTGTTCCAAGATGACCTCCAGCAGGACAGATGGCCCTTTAATAACTGGAGAGTAAAAATACATAAATGTCAGATATTGAAACTATGATGTACCTTCCAAACATAAATGTTTCCCAAGCATATAAAGGAAGAAGTCCTTACAGGTGTGAAAAATTGCTTGGCTTAGTTGCTGCATGACACCCCTATGTCCAACAAAAACTCCTTGAAACATTTACATACAGCTGCTAAGGCCTGTATCCTGGCACTTTAGAAGAGCTCAGATCTCCCTACTAGATCCCACTTGCTTTCTAGAACCCAGGATATCCAACAGATGAAGGACATCACTATAACAATGAAAGAACAGGGCAAGAAATACTGGAAGATCTGGACCCCTTACTTCTTCCATAAAGATCAGTCCCTAGTGGCACAACAGCAACCTCCAGATTCCTAAACACCACCTCATTTTTTGTGAGTCCTGTTGGGTTGCCAGACAGGAAGAGGGGATTCTATTTTCCCTTACACTTCTTCCTTACAACCCACCCCAACCCCCTTTTTTGTTTTGTCCCTCTTGGGTACTCCTATAGCCTATGTCTCAATCTCTTTCTTGAAAATCAGAAAATCTTAGGTTTTGACAATGCTATGGAAATGCAACCGATTATATATACTGTTTTGCTGTTTCTTGTAAGTTTGGTCAGCATGTGCCATGAATGCATCATTATGATGTCCCTACTCAACACTTTGCTTTTATATGACACCTTTCATGATTCTGTGACCAGCATTGTCAGGTTACATTGTTAGTGAAGAAATGCAGAAATTGCGCTTGTGATAAGGAATAAAAATATAGCAGCTGGCAATCACACAATAGATCACTTGTGTAAAACAGATAGTAAAAAAGCAAGATACCGCGCTAAAACATTGCACTAGTGATATATATACAGTCCAAAAAAAATGTCTGTGATAAATGAAGAATCCTGATATCTGGTATAATGTTTGAAGAAAATCACAGCAAAGTGCACCTTTCACCATCACAATAAAAGATATGCCCTTACCAGATGGGGAGGCTCCACATTATAAGAGCAAGCATGGATTTAAGCCATGAGAGATCCCTCCATGGTGTCTGAACATGCCTTGGGAGATGGATGTCACTCCTGCTTAGCTTTCCATCTTTATCAGTCATAAATATAGATGCAGGAGAGAGAAAAGTCGCCACATAGGGTAATTACGTAGTGGTTTATTGAAGTAACACTTCCAAAATGATACAAAGTTAAAAGGTCTGCAGATCCAAGTAAAACCAGCATGGTGTCTTGAGCTCAAACTTCACCCTACTAGTTTAGTCAAAAAATTACATAATCTGGGTATGACATCATTTGTGATAAAACTAGTAGGGTGGAGTTTGAGCTCAAGACACCATGCTGTTTTTACTTGGATCTGCAGACCTTTTAACTTTGTATCATTTTGGAAGTGTTACCTCAATAAACCATTACATTATTACGCTATGTGGGGACTTTTCTCTCTCCTTCATCTACAGTATAGGAGTGACATCCATCTCCCAAGGCTTGTTCACACACCATATAGGGATCTCGCATGGCTTAAATTAATGCTGGCAAAGGCTCTTTAATGTGGAGGCTCACCATCTGGTAAGCGCATATTTTATTGTGACGGTAAAAGGTGCACTTTGGGGTGTTTTTTTTTCAATCATCATACCAGATATCAGGATTCTTCACTTATCACAGACATTTTTTTGGACTGTATATATATCACCAGTGCAATGTTTTAATGTGGCATCTTGTTTTTTTACTATTCATGTTACATTGTTGATTCCTTTAAATAGAGAATATATATTAAGAAAAAAAAAAAGGGGAGGAGGCAACATGTATTACAACTATAGCTGTTTCATCACACATCTGCCTCACATTGCCTTGATCCGACCGATACAGTGTCTGCAAAATTGGCAGTGACCGGCCCAGTCTGTTTACCAGTCTTTACACTCCCTCTCTCCATTACACATGGAAAGGATTCGGAGGTCGAAAAATCCTTACCAGTGGGTAGTGTACTAATACAACTGGAGGGAGCACTCTTCTCCTTTATGGGACAGAACCATGACCTCGGGTTTAGAGATGCCGATTTTCATTTACTCAGGAATAAACCAATTATTATTGAGCGGAGATTCGCCATTACAAAATAGAACATGGTTTGCTAATAGCAGGGATGTTGTACTAAGACCACCACACTACATCTCCATTATTTGCAGATATGTCATTCTTTCATGACTATGCCTCAATATCCTGTCCAGAAAAATGACAAAGGAACTAAGATAATGTCCAGCTTAAGTTTTATAAAAAGATGTAATGTAATAAAATATAACTTGATATACTGTACAGAATTGTCAACTGTGGTGCCCTGTGAAGAGTGCAGGCTGTATCACAGCAACCAGATCCGGTTATCTGGTCTATTGGCTATAAAAGTGTGATAAGAGAAATATATTTTAATGTCACACTTCAGTGCAGTGGATTTATCAGATTATAAAGAATACATTCACCAAGTCATCCTTCCTCAAGTCCATCTTAACTACAATCTTTCACATGATGGCATATTACTTCCCTACTGTTTATGGTAGATAAACAAGTGTCTTTCTGCATCGCTACATCTTTGTGTAAGAAGAACCTCACTCATAGGGGCATATATGGTCCTCTAAAATGTTGCTGCACCAAAAAAAAAAAAAAAACATTGAAAATAATGAAAAAGATATTCCGTCTGTTTGTAGCAATGTCAGTGGAGCTTATTGAAACAGCAGGAGGCTAAACTGAGGTATTGACTGTTGAAAAACGATTCCAACTGCAGCTAAGCTAAAAATGTCTAAGGTAACAGTACAAAGCACATTGTGGTTCAAACGGTGTCATCTTCATGCAAAACTAACCAGGCAGGCCTTATGTGACCACTACTCTTGAAGTTCAGCATCTGAATTTAGAAGACAGGACAATAACTGTATCCTGAAAAACAGCTGAATAAATATGAACATATCCCAAATAGTAATAGACAGTCATCAAACTGCAGCTTTCATGGGCAATTAGCAGTCTCCAAATTACTTATGCAGAAAAAAATTACCAAACTTACTGATCATGGACCAATCTGACTGCTGAAGAGTCAAAGAAAGCTTTGTTGACGGATACATCAAAGAATGCATTAAATATTAAAGTGTATTACCAGTTTTGGGTATAATAATTCTAGCACCTTCCTAGATAGGTTGCTAGGATGTTAGGTAAATTTAGTTTTTTGGCTTTTCTGTAAATTATTGAAGCAGCTGTTGATTGCTTTGGGCTGTTCTGGTTCTTACAGGTTGCAGGTTTGATTATTTCCCCTTGCATTCTAGAAGTTTCTAGAACATAGTGGCTGTGCCGAGCAAGTGGCTAGAGAGGCATATCAATAGTCTGTGCTTTAGAACAACAGGGTCTTCCTGTTGAGGGTATTTCCCCCATCTGGGTGGGGGTGGCTGCAGCAGTTCTACTTATTCAATCTGATCTTCATCAAGGTCCCAGCTATGGCATAGCTGGGGGCCTATTTCTAAATTGTCTTGGAGCTAAGGATCTGATCGAGAAAACTCACTGAAGAGTGGCCAGTGAAAGCTAAAGGGTGCATAGCTCTTCTGTGGCATAGTGAGCGTTAATATCTCACTGAAGAGTGTCTGGTGGATACTGGAATGAGGCATCTGGCTATCTTGTGACATTCTGGGTACGGGCCTGAGCTCCAGGCCCTAGTAACTGAGTGCTGATGTACTTTGGGTAAGAGTACCAGTGGTGATTCTGGCTGAGACAGCCCTGACTTGGTCTTGGTTCTGGCTATCTAACTTTGCTGCTGGTGTAAAGACTGTTTAGAGAAGCTTAGCACAGTATAGTGTGTCCTTCTGTTCTTATGTAATGTTTTCGGAATGTCCCTTACTGTCCTACACCCTTTCCAAGTTTATCCAGCAATAACTACTAAAAAGTTCCCCTATACTGTTTCCTGAGCCAGAGTGTATAGACTTGTTGCTGTGTGTCTGGCTGCCTCTGCATTAATTTGGGAAATAACCAGTTAAAAACTACAGTGGGGGCGTGGCCTGGCCGTCATGGAGTGAGGACGCACGAACGACGAGCTCCGACAGTCACGGGTTAGCAAACTCTGACATACCGCTCCAGCCGACCCACATCCACCTCTAGATGCCCACCAGACGCCGTACAGTATCCCAACCTCCGAGCGGAGGACGCGCTGTGACCGGAGGGCTCCATTCCTTCTTTTGCCCCCGGACCCCCGCCACGCGGTCCACATCCAAGATGGCGGCGGACCAGGCCGCAACTCCTAGCCTCTCCGCAACCCCGCAGGCGAGGGGCTCCAGCCCATCCTCATCCCCCCGCTCCCCAGGGCAGGCCTCACACCAGTCGGAGGTAGACGGCCTTGAGAGAGACTGGGACCTCCGGACCCATATTAAGGCCCTCCCGACTAAAGATGACATACAGAGGCTGATAACGGTGGTCGAGCTCTCCTGCAAGAAAGCAGTAGACGAGCTGAGAGAGGAAACAGTAGCTATTGGACACCGTGTGGAGGCTGTTGAAAGTGGCCAGGAGGATATCATGCAGACCCTATCATCTCTTAAGGACACTGCCCAACACCATAGCTCAGCTATAAACAGTCTCCTCGACCAGCTGGACGACCAGGAGAACAGGAGCAGACGCCAGAATATCCGCATACGCGGACTCCCTGAAGCCACCCATTCTACAGATCTGCTCCCCTCAGTCACTGGTCTCTTTTGCCAGGTCCTAGGGGCTGGAGCTCCTGTAGACATTGAGATAGAGAGGGTCCATCGCGCCCTCTTACCTCCCCCTCAAGACATGGACAACCCGCGGGATGTCATCTGCAAGTTGCTCAGGTACCCGCTGAAGGAGGCCATTATGAGGGCCGCTCGGAACTCCCCCTGTATTGACTTTGATGGAGCTCAGATCTCCTTGTTCCCTGATCTTTCCAGGCGCACCCCTGATGCAACTCAGGGCCGTGAGACCCCTGCTGGAGGCTCTGGAGCAGCGGGGGCAACATATCGCTGGGGATTTCCATTACGGCTCACAGCAACGAGGGACGGGAAAACTGCGTCCTTACACAACAAAGATGACTTGCAGCACTTTCTGGAATCTCTGGACCTCCCCCCTGTGGACTTCCCAGACTGGAGGCTTCATAATACTATTCCTCTACCCCAACGTCCGGATAGATGGTCCTCGGTCCAGGCATCCTCCCGCCGGAGGAAAAGACAGAGGAGGCGAAACCAAAGTGAGACTGTGGCCTAATTCTACTGATGACTGAAGCTCTTGGTCGGTTTCTGGTTGACTATGTTATTCCTTGGGACCCCTGATTCTTCACCCATTGGAGAATGGGCCTGGCACCAGTGAACTGCTCCTTATCCACTGCAGATGGTCCTGTCGTGAAAGCCTGAGATGTGACTCCCTGCCTAGACTCATCAGTTCCGCTGCTCTGAGAGGCTTGTCATCGGGACCGTGAAATTGACTTGGGGTGATCTTCCCTTCTCAGACCATCAGGCCTATATTTGGTCCCATTTGGAAAGTTCATTCATCCTTTCTTTTTTTTTAGGCTGTGATGTCAGTTTGTTCAGATTTTCTGTGGTTATCATCTTTTTTGCTTCACTGCCCAAGAGGCCCCTTGTCGGTCGCTCCCGGGCGGTCAGTCACTTATACCCCCAGTAGGTACTCCCACCCCGTGGGGAATGTGTAACTGTGTTTTTGCGGTTCACTGGGGGATTGCTCGGAGGGGGGCCTTTTTCCCTCCTTCGAGCAACCTCCGGGTGACTAGAATTACTCGAACTAGTTTCGGGAATAGTGGTATGCAAGTTTTCCTGTTGTTATTTTTGCCTTTTTCAATACCTACTTGTGAACCACACAGTTTTACTTATGTTTTCTTATCTTTATTTTTATTTTTCCATTTTCCTAGGCGCCCTATTCTCTACAAAGGGGTGGAGGACGTTTACGCAGGTGGAGGAGGAGACAACTACTGGGGAAGAGGATGGGTCGGGGTCACACCTGGGGGCTCAGGTTCTGCTTGCTCAGCTATGAATGTCCTTGCTCAATTGCCACCATGCCTGGGTCTTTGATTCTTATGTCATATAATGTCAGGGGCTTGTGCAGCCCTGCTAAGAGAGGTAGGCTTTGGCAAGAACTGCGGCATAAGTCACCTGACATCCTCTTTTTACAAGAGACTCATTTTACCACTAAATCTACCCCACGTATGCCCCTAACTATGTTCAATCAATGGTACCATAGCCCTTCCCCTGTTCCTAAGGCTAGAGGGGTTTCCATAGCGATCAAGAAGTCATGCCCGTTCTCTCTGGTTACCTGCCTTGCAGACCCCAAGGGTCGTTATTTGGTAGTCAAAGGTAATATTGAAGGTCAGACATACACGTTTTTCAATGTATATGCCCCGAATCTACGAACCACTCGGTTCATCTCCCTCATCTGCAGTAAGGTGGAGGAGGTGAGGGAGGGCTTGCTAGTGGTGGGTGGGGACTTTAATCTCCCCCTGAACCCCGACCTTGATACCTCCTCAGGGAGGTCGGTGTTCTCCTTTAAAGCTCTTCGTTATATTAAGCGATCCCTTCGCTCCCTCCATCTGGTCGACTCGTGGCGCGTTAGACACCCGACGGCCCGGGACTACAGCTATTACTCTAAGACGCACAACATTTATTCTCGGTTAGATCTGTTTTTAGTGGACAAATACCATCTTGGTGCAGTATCGGATGCCTCCATAGGTAGTATCACCATCTCGGACCATGCTCCAGTTTATATACAATTGAGTGGACCCTTTGCCTACCAGAGGGCTCGCTCTTGGAGATTGAACGAGACTCTGTTGGATGACTCCGGGGTCAGGGAGGCAGTTGATAGATCCCTGAATAATTACTTTGAACTTAACCAGCCGGGGGAGGTGTCACATCGTGCGGTTTGGGAGGGTCACAAGGCAGTGATCTGTGGAGAGCTGATCTCCCATGGATCCCGCCTTAAAAGGGACAGGCAGGGGGAGTTAACGAGGCTTCTCGACCGCATTCATGATCTTGAGACCAACCACAAGGCGACTCGCTCTCCTGGGGTTGCGGATCAACTGTCATGTCTGCGGTCAGAACTCGCCCTATGCTTGGACCGGAGGGCAAGAAATAAAATGCGATTCTACGCACATCGCTTTTACGAGCAAGGCAATAAATGTGGGAGATTGTTGGCGAGACAACTGAAACGTCAGCAGGCTCTGCGACATGTCCATACCTTATCTGCAAGAGGGGAGTCCTTGGTAGATTCCAAGGACATCGCATCCGAATTCAGGCGCTACTACGAATCTTTATACAATCTTCCCCATCATCCGAGGAGTCTCTGACCTTGCGGTCCTATGTAAAAGGATCGGGATTCTCCTCTCTTGTGCCTGAGGTGCTCGAGGAGTTGGAGGCTCCTTTTACGGTGGAGGAGCTAAGGGCTGCAGTGGCTGCTCTCCCAGCTGGGAAGAGTCCGGGCCCTGATGGCTTCTCTAACGCTTATTATAAAGCGTTTCTCCCGGTGCTTGAGACCCCGCTATGCGATTACTTCAACTCCCTTGGCCCCTCCTCACCTCTACCACTGGAAGCCTTAATGGCGCACATTGTGGTCCTGCCCAAGCCCGGTAGAGACCCCCAGCTGTGCTCCAACTACTGCCCCATCTCTCTGTTGAACGCGGACACTAAACTTTTGGCCAAACTTTTAGCCCTTCGCCTGCAGACTCATGTGACGGACCTGATACACCCGGACCAAACCGGCTTTATGTTGGGCCGAGAGGCCAGGGACAATACTACCAGGGCCCTCCATATCCTGCATTGGGCGAAATATGGTCCTACTCGAAGTCCCTGTGTGGTCATCTCGATGGATGCCGAGAAGGCCTTTGATAGGGTCTCTTGGGCCTATCTGTTGTCCGTGCTTCAGGAGATGGGGCTGGGGGAGCGCATGCTGGGTTGGGTCAGCTCGTTATACGCAGATAATTCGGCCAGGGTGCGGGTTAATGGGGTGCTGTCAGATCCTCTGCCTGTCCGTAACGGGACCAGGCAGGGATGCCCCCTTTCCCCGTTGCTCTTTGCCCTAGTGCTGGAGCCCTTTTTATGTGTGAGGGCTAACCTAGACATCAAGGGGATGGTGATAGGCTCCAGGGAGCATAAGGTGTCCGCCTGCGCGGACGACTTGCTATTTTATCTCTCCAATCCCTCGGTTACACTGCCGATAGTGATGGGCGAGGTGAAGGAGTTCGGCTTAATGTTGAACTACAAGATTAACTTTGACAAGTCCGAACTACTCCCGATCAATGTTCCTACATCACTGATGGACTCTCTGGGACGCACCTTCCCGTTTAAGTGGTGTGGGGGCTCCCTCCCTTATCTGGGTACGCATATCTCCCCTGACCAGAGCTTGCTATACGACCTTAATTTTGGTAACTTAGTGACTACTATAGAGAAAGACCTTAGATCATGGAAGGACATACCTCTTACCTGGTTTGGACGCATTAGCGCCCTAAAGATGACCATCCTACCCCATATAATTTACCTCCTCCATACGGTCCCTATAGCCCTTCCCAGGGTCTTCTTCCGCAGATTACGCAGATGCTTCCAAATTTTTGTCTGGCAGGGCAAGCACCCCCGTCTGGCTTACGATCTCCTGAGAAGGACCAAGCGATGCGGTGGCCTTGGCCTCCCAGATATAGCTATTTACTACAAGGCCATGGCGCTGGTTCGGATTTTAAATTGGAACCACGACGGCAAGAACAGACTGTGGGTCAATCTGGAGAAGACCATGGCGGGCAGGGACCTGGCTGGTGCCCCTTGGGTTCCGCGCCCTTGCAGGGGCCTCTCAGACTGGACTTCCCCTCTAACCGTGGCCACCCTATCCTCTTGGGATAACCTGAAC
>BLSH010419509.1:324627-351239 GCA_018402905.1 Glandirana rugosa
ACTGGTACGACACACTCCAAAATCTGAAGTCCTTCCACTGATTCTCCTGGGACTGAGGCGTGACATGGACTCCTATAGGACCGGACGTCCGGTGGTAATAGGAAGAGCGATTACCTACTTACACCTGGGACTATTCCTCGGACCTCTGGCTCTACCTATATGGGGAAACGACTAGCCGTCGGGGGCAACCCACAACCACCAAGATGATGAAGGGGGAGTACCTTCGGTAGTGCCAATTAAAGTCCAACTATAGGACTATCGGAAGAAACAACATCTCTTGCTGAACCTGACGGAAAACCAAAGTTGGAGGTTGCCGAACATAGAATACCACAAACTGGTCTGGTCCTCTTAGTCACCTTCCTGAAGTCTAAAACCTCACACAGCATGGTCAACGGTATCATCCAAACTTACACGAGGTATTCCTAGATGCTGAAGATCAAGAAGTAAAAGACCCATCTGGAGACCTCACTGTTAGGGTTAAACCCTGTTCAGGACACAGACATACTCCAAACTTCAGGTATACTAGAACATAGAAGACCTTGCAGAATTAAGGATGGAATCTTCTGTTCCCCGGTGGAACGATCAAATTAGATGCAAGTAATCCTAGACGGGGAATTAAGCAGTAGGTAGGCTCAAACGTGTCCTCACTCTTTGGCATACAGCAACTTTTGCATATCTTGGTAACCAATCCGAGACCTGGGCAGACCCTTCCCTTGGGTCTTCCAAATAGGGAGGGACATGTTGTCTTACTCTCCATTTCATCTGGAAAGGATTTCCTCAGGGTGGCCAGTAACTCAGAAGCAGTAGTCCGTATGGCTAGAGGAAAGGTCTCAGATATCCAAGTGTCAAGCGTAATCAAACTTGTTGCTAACATTTTCAGGCAGAGGGGGCACTTGTCTCCTCACCAGCACTACACGGTGGTCGGCGTCTTTTCAGAGGGATTAGACATCATTTGTCCAGCCTATCCAAACAAGTGTCCGAATTACCACAAGATTGGAAATGGGTTCAAGGTCGAACTGATACATAGAAGTGGCCCTTCTATGAAGGATCAAACAAGAGGCTCTTCAGGCCTAACAGCAACAGTGGGGGACAGTAGCTGTCCAGTAAAACATTTGTCCTGTGCGGATCAAGTTGTTCAAGAGGGCTAGATGGCTAGGACAAATCCATCAATTTGAGTACAGAAACTGCTTACTAGGCAGATGGTTCATCCATGGACAAAACTCAAGGGAGTACCTCCAGAATTAAAAGATAACCGCGACATAGTCTGCATCTAACACATGTAGGACCATTTTAAAGTGGTCCCAACAGCTTTACCTACAAGTCACATCAGGCATTCAGTGGGATAAAGATAATCCTCAATTTAAACACTTCAGCATTTCCCACCCTTGTCTTTTTGGTGACTGCTAAGTCCCATGCGTATATGCTGTTGTGCTTGTGTCAGGAAAACTGAAAATTGTATACTTACCTGACGGTAATTTTCCTTTCCTGATGCAAAGCACGACAGCATATAAGTTCCTCCCTAAAGGCTTCGCAGTGATAATAAGTAACGAGAATGCTGCCTGGTGGGAGGTGTTTGATTTTATAGTGTAACCGGATCCTGGAACTGGGCGTGGGGGCGGAGCCAGCCCATGCATATATGCTGTCGTGCTTTGCATCAGGAAAGGAAAATTACCGTCAGGTAAGTATACAATTTTCCGTTATCGGCATCTTGCCAGAAAATAAGGTGCCGATAATGTCCACTGAAAAATGTGTGTGATTTTACACGATTTGCATAGGTCGCGTGAAAAACGGCATCAAAAATGCAACACGGAGGCAAGTTTTTGCACCGTTTTAATGCATTTCAATGGGGGGGTGCGTTACAGTGCAACGGACTGGTGTGAAGACATACATAGAATTTAAAAGGATGGATGCATTTCTCTTGAGCTTTTCTTGTGTTTTTTTTTTTAAAGCAAAAGTGCTTCAAAGACTATTAATTAAAAAGTTAAATACAATACAATTATATATAAAATATATATATATTTTAAAAACTGTACATTTTGGTTTCGGTTTTCGGCCACGTGTATCCTGAATTTTCAGTTTTGGTCCAGTATTTTCATTTTGGTGCAGGCTTCTTATGAACGCATCTCTAACGGAATCTGTGGGGTGGGGAATGACCCAGCTTGCCGCTCATTGGAGTACAAAAAAAAATCAGGAGTTTGGAGTTCGAGTTATGGATGAAGATGCCCGAGGTCCTCTCCATTTTTCATTAATATAAAGACATGGTTTCCATTTACTTTAGCCAAATTAACAACCCGCAGCATCTGTTAAACACAGGTTTCTTTGAAACTTGTGTGGCTGACAATCTGAGCCATCTTTACTCTACAGATGAGTGAGATTTGCATTCCATAACCTTCGCCAACTCTCAATATTTGGCAGCTATCTCCAACAACTGTACTCAGCTTTATATTCATAAGATGTACATCACACAGAAATGCAATTACACTGTTGTTATATTCTTATACATTATTGATTTTTCTCTCCTATGTGGAGGAGACAAATATGACAGGTTGATTATGTTTACTGCCTAAAAATGCCAAAGTTGCCATTCACTGTAAGTCTAATGAGGTATCTAAATTCATTATATTATACATAGCAACCTATTTATCCAAGCCCCTTTATGTTCTAAAACAATGAGATACTACAATCCTACTTGTTTATCAAGATGTCTTAAAGTCCACCTCCACCCAAATTTTAGCTTTGCATTTAAATGGAATAACATACTGGTGTTTTACAGCTCATGGAGTCTCCAGCCATCTCGAGGCCAAGTGACGTTGTCAGGCTCATGAAAACGCCATAAATTAGAACAAACAATAAGTAGTGAATAAATCAGTTAGAGACTGACAGGTTCATTTTGACTTTACTAATCAAGAAAAATATAGATTTGAGCCAGTCCATACCTTCATATGCACCACATTCCAAATATTTTAGGAACATCCAAACAAAAAACTATTTTAAAAGGGACTATTCAGGTGTTACAATGATGACAATGTAAATTAAAAAAAAAAACAAAAAAAAAAAAAACATACATTTGATTTGTACAAAACCATATTAAAAGGTCAACCAATGGTGACCAATTGTTAAATTAAGTAATGTGAAATCTTGCATTCTGATTCAAGTTAGGCCGGCCATAGGTGGTGCGAATTTCTTTCCTGCAACCCATGAAAATTTGCATGGTTCTCCCATTAACACAGACAGTGCTGTAAGGGGGATCCTGCTGAGACATTGTATTCTCCCAGGGGTGGAAGCAGTCCCCACCGGGAGAAGACAGTGATTATTGCTAACGGCTATAGCAGCCACTAGCAGGGCTGCTCATAAGGTAGTACAGCCAGCCCTCCTGTACTCGGCCCGGGCCCCATCAGTTCAAAAGGAGGGCCCAGGCACCCGCTGAGCAGGAGGGCCGTCTATACTGCCCTATTGCTGACACTTGTGGATCCAATGCAGATGAGGCTGCAAAGAAAGGGGCTGATGAATCTCTGTCCTCAGTGTCTTTTTCTGTCTCACATCTGTTTAGACCCCTGATATTTCATCAAAGTCCCCCCCAACAGGGCAGATAAAAAAAAGTAAAATAAATAAATAAAAAATATAAAACAAATTTGTAAAATTCTAAAAACTAATTAAAGAAAAAAAAAAGAAGGACTTGTTCAAATGTTTTATATTGCCTTCTTACTGCCTTTTTTATCCCCACATGGTTGTGGAGCACTTGCAGAGCAGCACTATTCAATTGAATGGGTATTTATCAATGATGGTATAGCTTCTGCCATGGCTGCGAAGCAGAGCATCGCAGCCAGGGCATTTTAGCGGAAATATCATTTCATATTTTTTGGAGGTGGGGGCCCTGTCCAGTAGGCTGTATTGGGCCACATGTTTTCCTGACAGCAGCCCTGGCCACTAGTGATAATCGCAAGTAAAATCCGTCAGGCTGGTTGTATTTAAGTTGATTATTCAGCCTGCCCATACACGGTTCAAACTGATTTGAAAGGTCTATGGCCGGCCTTACTAGTTTATATTCAAATACTGCATGAAAGTGTCCTTATAACCCACATATAATTGGTTTACCATTTTCTATAACAAACACAACCTTTACAACGTTCAATAAATAATACTAGATGAGCTGGTGGGAAATGAGCAGTACTCTATCGCGCATGATTCTCAGACTGTAATGTCTGCCCTCTGAAGAATGCAAAGAGTGTGTATATAATACTATACATGTGCAAACAGGTGGAGTGCTCAGATTCCAGTAAACAAGTGGCTGGAGAGAGCACTAGGAGATCCTACAGGGTCGTTGACCTGCTAGGCCTTGTGATTATTTTGCACCATTTTATACTGATGCTACTGCAACTTGTAAGTTACTCTGTGCAACCATTTCAAAAGAACTTAATTTTTCCCCCACATTTCCTTAGACAGGTCGCAATCCCGGAAACATGCACGTTATGTATTGGGGAAGGCAATTTTACCGCCATCACCTAAAGGTCAGCAAACCTATTCACAGAACCAAAGCTCAGTAACCTGCAAACAATGCATAGAAGGCAACAATTTAGAATTAGCTGATTGAACTTAAAGTTGTTAAAGTGGAACTTCACTCTGTCAATCAACACTGGCTGTTTTTATTCCTTATGTTGCTAGCATTACTAAATAGATAGTAATGTATATCATATTTACTTGTTTTAGACTTTTTTTTTTTTTTACACGTCTGCAGTTACTTCCTGGTTTCCAGGCCTAGGCAAATGATGTCATACATAACAGTAGTCTTCAGAAGGGGAGGAGGAGCTTTCTCAGATAAGCACACCCTGCCTGCATGCCTGAGCTGAGGGCAAATGGATTCCAAGACATAAATGCTACATTAACCGGTTCCCATCCGGTCTTATGTACAATGATGGCCAGGCAGGCCACTCTAATTCCAGATGGACATCATATGACATCCTCTGCAGAATGCACGTTGCGTGTGCCCCACAAGTCGTGCTGCGGCGCAGTTTGTCACCCACTGTGTCCACTGCCTTTACCATGTGATCGCTGTGACCAATCACAGATCACATAACAATTGCACACAATGGATGGCTTCCATTTATGCCATTCATTGTGTACTATTTTGTTAATCTCTGTAATTGGTCACAGTAATCACATGGTACAGACAGAGGCAATCAGCTAATCACAATAGTAAACATTGAATGAATCAATTTCATTCAGTAAAAATGTTTTTTAAAAGTGCAAAAAAATACACAAAAATCCTGATCACCTCCCCAGAGTAGTACAGTGTTACTATGGTAACATTGTGTTGTCTGGTCACTGTATGCAAAAAAAACATACTGTCACCAGTCAGTGTCCCTGATCACCGCCACATCAGTTATAAGACGTCGCTGTACTGCACTGGAGACAGTATGTAAAGAAAAACATTGTGGAAAAACTATTTTTTAAAATTTCATTATTTTACAAAAAATTGTGACGAAAAAATTACAACTTCAAAAAACTCACCATGCCACTCACTAAATACCTCGGACCCTCTATTTTCCTAAAAAGGGTCATTCGTATTTGTACTATCCTTACATTTTCAGGTCTCAAGAAATGAGAAAGGCCATCAGTACATCAGGATTGATTCTTAGATATACAGCGGGTATAGAAAAGAATCACCCCTCTCTAAAATAACCACATTTTGTTGCTTTGCAGTCTGAAATGAAGACAGACCAACTTTTTGTTTTAACCAGCTGTGCAACTTATAACATCCAAGTTTAAGATATAACACCAGCAGGTCAGAAAAAAATAAAAAGAATTCAAAAACAGAATCATTAAGTTGGAAAAAGGATAACCCCTTTAAGTCAGTATTCTGTTGAACCACCTTTTGCTTTATTTACAGCCTTTTGTCTGTTGGGATGACTCTACTAACTTTGCACATCTAGACTTTGCAATATTTGCCCACTCTTCTTTGCAGAACTGCTCAAGTTCAGTTAAATTTGATAGTGACCGTTTGTGGACTGCAGTCTTCAAGTCATTCCACAGATGTTCAATGGGGTTTAAGTCTGGGCTCTGACTGGGCCGTGCAAGCACATTCACCCTTTTCTCCTTCAACATCGTGTGGTCATTTTTGCTGTGTGCTTTGGGTCAGTCATATTGGAAGGTAAACATTCTTCCCATTGACAACTTTATGGCAGAGGGCAGCAGATTTTCCTCAGGAATTTGATGGTATTTTGCCCTATCCATTTTTCCTTCTATCCTGACAAGTGCTCCAGTCCCTACTGCAGAGAAACACGCACATAACAGGATATTACCACCTCCATGCTTTACTGTAGGAATTGTGTTATTTGGATGGTGAGCTGTATTGGATTTCCGCTGGACATATCATTTGGTGTTGAGGTCAAATAAGTCAATTTTACTCTCATCTGACCATAACACCTTTTTTTCCCATGTGGCCTCAGAATCTTCAAGGTGCATTCTGGCAAAGCTCAGTCGTGACTACATGTGGCCTTTCTTGAGGCGTGTCTATCTTCTTGCAACCCTCCTATACAAGCCACATTTGTGGAGAATTTGTGATATTGTTGTCACATGCACACAATGACTACTCTTTGTTATAAATTCCTGCAACTGCTTCAGAGTTGCTGTAGGCCTCTTGGTAGCCTCTCTGACCAATTTCTTGGTTCTTTCATCCAGTTTGGAGCGACATCCTGATCCAGGGAGGGTCTGTTTTGTGTATCTAGGCATTGATAAAGCCTTTGAAATTTTTTGGTATCTATCTCCTGACTTGTGCTTGTCCACAACTTTATCTCAGAGATCTTTTGACAATGCCTTGCCACCCATAGTTGATTGCTTGCTTCAGTTGCTCTACCAGGGACTGAAATGCTCCAGGAAAGCCATTTTCATGCTGAGCTAATCAAAATGACCACAGCTGATCACAGTTGAAAAGTTAAATGACTGCGTGTGCCATTGAGAAGGTAATCAGCTACACTTGATTGAGTTTATAAGTCATTTTTAGGAGGGGGGGGCTGATCCTTTCTCCAACTCATTGATTGTTTTTTTATTTATTTTTTTCAGACATGTTGTTGTTAGATCTTTCACTTGGATGTTATAAGTTGCACTGAGAAAATACAGCTGGATAAAACAAAAACTGTGTGTCTTCATTTCCGTCTGCAAAGCAACAAAATGTGATTTAAAAAAAGGGGGGTGATTATTTACTATACCCATTGTATATACCGTAGTTTGTGGACTCTATAACTTCACTACACACGAAAAAATAAACAGTAGCAGAATACATTTTGGCCATATATTATGAAGAACAATTATTTATTTGCAAAGTTTTATAACTTTGCAAATACTTTTTTTTCTCAAAAATGTCAGCCTTTTTTGTGTTCATCAAAAATATAAAAAACCCAGTGGTGAATAAATACCACCGAAAAGTTGAAAATTGGCCTGGGCAGAAAGGGGGTGAAAGTGACTGATATTGAAGTAGTTAACCACTTGCCGACCTGCTCACGCAGATATGCTGCGGCAGGTTGGCTCTCCTGCGCAAACCGACGTACCTGTACATAGGTCCGTGCATGTGGGATTGCGGGAGCACCCGCGGGTCCCACGGACTCGATGTCCGCTGGCGACTTGTGATCGCACTGTACAGAGGCAGACCGGGGATCTGCCAATGTAAACAAGGTGGATCTCCGTTCAGATGACATAACAGAGATCTTCTGTTCCCAGTCATTGGGAACAATGATCTCTGTCATGTCCCTGTCAGCCCATCTCCCTACAGTTAACACACCCAGGGAACACAGTTAACCCCTTGATCGCCCCCTATTGTTAACCCCTTCCCTGCCAGTGTCATTTTTACATTTTTTATAGCATTTTTATAGCACTGATCAATGTAATAATGGCACTGGTCCCCAAAAAGTGTCATTTGGGGTTAGATTTGTCCACTGCAATGTCACAATCCAGTTAAAAATTGCAGATAGTTGCCATTACCAGTAAAACAAAATTAAATAAATCTATCCCGTAGTTTGTAGACGCGATAACTTTTCCGCAAATCAATCAATATACACTTATTGCGATTTTTTTTACCAAAAATATGTAGAAGAATACATATTGGCCTAAATGTATGAAGAAATTCGTTTTTTTTTTTTTGTGATATGTATAGCAAAAAGAAAAAAAATATATATTTTTCAAAATTGTTGCTTTTTTTGCTTATAGTGCAAACAATAAAAAACGCAGAGGTGAACAATACCACCAAAAGAAAGCTCTATTTGTGGGAAAAAAAGGACATACATTTTGTTTGGGTACAAGGTCGCACGACCGTGCAATTGTCAGTTAAAGCGACGCAGTGCCGTATCGCAGAAAATGGCCTGGTCATGAAGGGGATAAATGCTTCCGGTCCTTAAGTGGTTAAATACCTATGTTCAACACATGTACAGTCTAACCCAAAAATAGCATTGATAGGGATTGTACCGGATGATACTCTTCCGGTTGAAATGCATGTGATGTGGTTGAGATCTATGTACTGTATATAAACTTATATTACAAAAATGGATATCAAACTCTCCGCCAACAATAGCGAAATGGTCCGAAGCAATTCATCTTAATCTAAAACGGGAGGAATTGACATATTATTGACATATAAACCTAGGAGAAGCCCTAAAAAGTTTTTGAAAATCTGGTCCTGATGGTTAGTTTCCAACTTAGTTGAGTAATCAGTTGAACATGTTGTGTATATATCTATATATGTTGTTAAGGTGTAGTGATCAGATTGAATATAATGGTTAGATTTATACTGTCATTAACCTTATGTAGGGAGAATGTAATCATTGAGTTTGATGTGATAAAAGGTCTTAAAGCGGTTGCATACTTGAAATAAAAAAAAAAAAACCTGTAAGGCAAAGGCATAATGAGCTAGTATGCATCGCATACTAGCTCATTATGAAATACTTACCTTAGAAGGAAGCTCCGACACGTCTGCTTGGTCCCCTCTGAGGGAGCTGACATCTTCCCTCGGGAGATCCTTCCGGGTTCGTGGCTCCAGGCGCTGTGAGAGGCCAGAGCCGCGAGACGTCACTCCCGGCATTCGTGCGGGAGCTTGTCTTTCCGGCAAGGTCCGGCGCTATGCGCCGGGCCTTCACCGGGACATCACAGGGCATGTGCCGGGATATCAACAGCTACATGAAGGGCGAATATCTCCTAAACTGTACAGGTTTAGGAGATATTCATAATACCTACAAGGTAAGCCTTATTATAGGCTTACCTGTAGGCAAAAATCAGTAAAAGGGGTATACAACCGCTTTAACCACTTGCTGACCACCCGCCGCAGTTTGACGGCGGCAAAGTGGTTTGTTATCGCAAACCACCGTCACCTGACGGGGGACGCGATAATGAATATTGTTAGTGCGCGCGCTCACTGTGTTCCGGGGGGGGGCCAGGAAGTGGGTAGGGAGGACTCGACCTCCGCCGGCTACCTGTGATGGCCCCCTGCAGTGAGAGAACGGAGGCCCATGTATGTTAACACGGATCTCCGTTCTCATAGAGGGGGAAGGGCTGTGATCACAGGCTTCCTGTATATTAGAACACACAGAGGGAACACAGTTAACCCTTAGAGCGCCCCCTCCAGGTTAACCCCTTCACTGCCAATGGCATTTACATAGTAATCAGTGTATATTCATAACACTGATCACTGTATAAATGTCAATGGTCCCAAAAAAGTTTAAAAATGGTCCGACATGACCGCCGCAATATTGCAGTACCGCTAAAAATCGCAGATCGCGCCATTACTAGTAAAATAAAAAAAAAATAAAAACCCCAGAAATTAATTCTCATCATTTGTATACGCGGCAACTTTTGCACAAACCAAGCAATAAACGTTGATTTCGATTTTTTTTACCAAAAATATGAGGAAGAATATAAATTGGCCAAAACCAATGAAAAAAAAAATGTTTCTATTTATTTTTTTTTTGGATTTGTATTTTAGCAAAAAGTAAGAAAAACTGCTTTTTTTGCAAAATTGTTGCGCTTTTTTTGTTTATAGCGGTGATCAGAAATGACGCAGATGCGATCAAATACCACCAAAGGAAAGCTCTATTGGTGGGAAAAAAAGGACACAAATTTTGTTTGGGTACAACGTCGTACGAAAGCGCAATTGTCAGTTAAAGCGACGCAGTGCCGAATCGCAAAAAGTGCTCTGGTCCTAAACTGGGAAATCCTTCCGGGGCTGCAGTGGTTAAGTAACAGTCAAGGTATAATCTGGAAGGCGCAAAGAAGTTTTCATTTTTTTTTTCTTTTGGTTTTTTTGTTTGGTGGAGGTTGGTTGGTGGGAATGTTGTGTGTGTTTTGAGTTTTGTTGTAAATTGGAAATAAAATTTAAAAATTACTTGATTTAAAAAAAAAATAATAATGTGGCCACAAGTTTGTAAATACCTCAGCATCACATTGAGATTGTTGGGACATTACATTTAAAAACCATGGGCATCAGTATGAAGTTGGCCCACCTGAATGGCTGTGTTAGGCTGAATTAGGCTACTTTTACACTGGGGCGGGGAGGGGCGGTAAATCGCCGCTAATAAGCGCTATGCCCCGCTATGCAGATGGTAGCAGGGCGCTTTTAACCCCCAGTAAGGGGTTAACAAAGGGTTAAAAGCGCCGCTGCTCTGGGCTTCTGAGGTGGTGTACAGCCGCTTTGGGAGTGTCATCCATTGCTTTCAATGGGGAGGGGGGGTGGTGGTGGTGTAGGAGCAGTGAAGATGCGACTTGCAGGACTTTTCTTCTCGTCCTGCAAGTGCACCACGCCAGTGTGAAAGCACTCTGGCTTTCACACTGGGGAGAATGGGGGGTTTTAGCACCGCAGCGCCAGTGTGAAAGGGGTCTTTACGTAGCAGGTCTGTGGAAATTTGTGCCCATTCACCAAATAAGCATTTGTGAGGTCTGGCATTGGTGTTGAACAAGAAGACCTGGCTCATTGTCATTCCAATTCATCTGAAAGGTGTTCAGTAGGACAGGTGCAGGCCTCTCGAGTTTCTCAACACCAGATACCTTAAACTGTGGGATTGATTTACTAAAATTGGAGAGTGCAAAATATGGTGCAACTGTGAATGGTAACCAGTTTCTAACTTTAGCTTGTTAAATTAATACTTGCCAAAAAAAATAAAATAAATAAAGCTGACTGATTTCTATACAGAGCTGCACCAGATTTTGCACTCTCAAGTTTTAGTAAATAAACACCCAGATCTTTATCAAGCTGACTTTGTATATAGGGGCACTCAATCACATTGGGACAGAAAATGACCTTCCTCAAACTCTTGCCCCAAGCTTGCATGTGCACAATTGTCTAAACTGTCTTTGCATGCTGTTGCATTAACCACATCCTATACTGGAAGCACTTGCAGTGGACCATCTGCAGATTTACTATATCTTCTATTTATAGGGCTAGTCTACACCAGTAGTGTTTTGTTAGAAATGTTTTGTTTTAGGAATGTTTGTTTGATTTTCTAACCATTAATGGGGTCAAACCAACGTTCCTTTCAAAGGAGCGGGATGGAAAATTTTTCGTGAACGAATTTCTAACAATGTATTCAAACAGTTGATTGTTAAAAGCAAACAAAATTTTAAAGTACAAGGAAATTTTGTATGAATGTTCGTATGAATATTGGGACAAATATTCTTTCAATAAACCTTCTATTTTATAGTCAGCTTGACATTTCAATGTTTGGTACATGCTGGACCACCTGAAAGTTTCTTCTATCTCTTGGGAACTTAATTGAGGAGACCTCTGTGCTAAGTTTCTGGCCTGCACATCTGCTGCGGTCATTACGAGAGACTTTCGCTTTCTTTGCTGAATTTTATATTAGGCCTGATTCACACCTATACCCATTTTTAGTGCTTTTTGCATTTTGCAGATTTGCACTACCGTCCATTTAACATTGTTTCCTATGGAACACATTCTGTATTGCAAATCTGCAAAATGCAAAAAGCACAAAAAATGCATAGGTGTAAAATAGGCCTTATAGAGAATATAACAGGTTGAACTGGAACACACAAAGGTAGGTGGGAACACCCAAACTTCCAGGTGCACGGTAACGGAATCAGCGATTATGGAAGGTAAATCACACCGTTGGAGTGTGAAAGGTATACATCCTTCAAAGCTCCCTATAATAAGACTTGACCTTTTCATCTTTTATTACCCACTAAATGTTCAAGCAGAAATCTGCATGAAGTCAAAAGATCTACAAGACTTTGTGTCCAAATGGATAGATCCAATATGACCCAATATTATGGCACTCATACGGAAAGTGCCACTGGTGTGCCACTAATAAACTACAGCATGCCACAATGCACCTTTCTGAACAATTTACATGTTGCACCCGTATTTAGGGTGTAACATGTAATATGCTCAGCATCAGACCCCTCTCACTCACCCCCACCTTGCAACAGTGAGCTGGGGATCTTCCCCCAGCAATCGCTGTCACAATTCAAAGAACATGCTGTGCAGGGCTCCACCCACACAGCTATGTCAGTTATTCACAGATCAGTGTGAATCAATGAACTACAAATACCAACAGCCTTTGTTGTAGTGAACTACCAGGGAGCTGTTGAGCACTATAGGAAGTTAATTGAGCTTTCGTTCATTTGGTAACTGCCTTTCCATATCGGAAGTATGGTCAGACAGCTACACAGACAGTCTGCCCCACCAACTCAACCAGCCACCCCCCCCACCCCGTCGCTCGATCGATCGCCTACCCCCTGGTCGCTTGATTGATCGCCGCTCCGCACGTCCATCAGGCCCCCCCGTCAGCCCTGAACTTACCCCATCCAGGCCTGCATCTCCTTCTGAGTCTCGGCGGTTGCTTCTCCTCCTGGATAGTCAGGACTCCCGGCCAATCGGGTCTCAGGAGAAGCAGGAAGACAATAGTGAATATTAATACACTATTGTCACACAACTGGGTGGGCTCAGGGTGCAGTGCTCTTTTTTGAAGCCAATTAGAGCCTCCAGGTTTAATCATGTGCATCAAAAAAAAAAACCCCATTGGAATCCATGCGTCCGGTGCCTTGCATGTAAATTAGGGGCCGGGCACATGGATTAGGGGGTGCCGCCCCTGCACCCCTAATGGAGCGGCCTCCACTGTTGCCAGCATTGCTATCTCCGGAGTGCCTTTGTGGCCCGTACCATAGTTGTAAATCTAGCCTCCTGCTGAGTCCTGAACACTACCCACTTACTAAGTCCACTACAGTTTTGCCCACACATTGAGGCATATCTAGAAACTATTTGGGAAACTGTGTAAAATAGATTATATGAATGCCTTGGCAAAGCAAACAGAGTGTGACCAAAGTATATCTGCAATGTGTCTCGGCTATCATTAAGAGTACACTGGTGATTTTATTTGTGGTCTACATCTACAGTAGAATTTCTCTTTGATTAAACACAAGCTTGGGACCCATAAGACAAGCTTTGTTCTTCCTGGACCATATAAAACCAGATGAAAAAAGGAAAAGCTGTCAGATATTTGTTTCTTACCTCGCGATTATCTGCCACAATAACAAGCTCCACATATTTGGTCATCTTCGAAGTATCTCTTTTGTGCTGCCAAAACAGATAATATAGAAGTTCAATGTGAGTATTATAAAGCACGGCTGTTCATTTCCAGTCTAGGCCCTGACTGGGCAAGTTTGCATCACGCAATTTACCCTTCCAAATGTATTTTCTCGCTCCAATTTTTGAGAAGTAATAAGAAAGTGCAGAGGCAGAACAAGTAGGCACCTGATGTGTTTCTACTGTTGTTCAGGATATGATTTGCTACAACAAAGCCTTTTGTGAAATCTTATTTGCATTAATAGTTCTATTGCTTCAATTTACACAATTAAAAGGTCTTTTAATACAAGTATAATTAGACTTCTCCATGACTCACTTTAAGATACATGTTTAAGCTGAACTTGTGAAATAACAATGCAATCAGTCTTCTATTACTGTTAGTCAAGAAAAGACCTCTTTAATAGCCTATAATAAGGAATAATTTAGTAAAATTATGTTTCTTTCCAATGGCAGACACTGAAAATAGAAAAGTACTTAAAAATAATAAAGTTAACTACTAAGACTGCTGTGTAGGGACCATGAGCATTATAAAGGCATGAGGAGTGTTGCCGGTGCATGTTTTCCATAGTATGAATTGTACACCAACATAGTGTTATTTCCCTTTTACTTTACCATAATAGCTTGAAGTACATGTCGTGGGGTTCAGCTTTAAGCAGAAAGTTCACACACAGGTATTCCCTGCACCAATAGGTTTAAGGGCTTCCTGCCTGACCGTGTTTATTGGTCAGCCTTTACAGAAGATTCCCTTGCAGGGGTAAACATCAGTCCAAAACAACAGACCAGCAGAAAACAATTATTAAAGTGGTTCTAAAGGCAGAAGGTTTTTTTATCTTAATGCATAGAATGTGCAGCAGCCCCCCTAATACTTACCTGAGCCCATCTCGATCCTGTGATGTTGCATGAGAGCCACGAAGTCCAAGGACTCTCCCTTCTCATTGAGAGCCAATGAGGAGAGAGAGAAGATGGGGTTGAGCAGCAGCTCCATGTTTGAGTGTACACACAAAGCAGCGGCTCGGCTCGGGTGCCCCCATAGCAAGCTATGGAGGGGCCAGGAGCACCGAAGAGGGACCCGAGAAGAGGAGGATCGGGGCTGCTCTGTGCAAAACCAACTGCACAGAGGAGGTAAGTATGACATATTTGTTATTTTTAACCACATCAGTACCTGGCACGAAAACCCCCTTCCTGTCCAGGCCATTTTTCAGCTTTCAGCGCTATCACACTTTGAATGACAATTACTCAGTCATGCAACACGGTACCCATATGAAATTTGCGTCCTTTTTTTCACACAAATAGAGCTTTCTTTTGGTGGTATTTAATCACTAGGAGGGGGTTTATTTTTTGTGCTATAAATAAAAAAAGATTGAACATTTTGTGAAAAAATGCCTTTTTCTTTGTTTCAGTCATAACATTTTGCAAATTAGTAATTTTTCTTTGTAAATTTTAGCCAAAATTTATACTGCTACCTATCTTTGGTAAAAATAACCCAAATACGTGTATATTATTTGGTCCTTGTAAAAGTTAGAGAGTCTACAAGCTATGGTGCCAATCATTGAAAATTGATCACATCTGATCACACCTGATATACTGACAGCCTATCTCATTTCTTGAGACCCTAACAAGCCAGGAAAGTAAAATACCCCCCAAATGACCCTTTTTTGGAAAGTAGACATTCCAAGGTATTTAGTAAGAGGCATGGTGAATTTTTTGAAGCTGTAATTTTTTCCCACAATTCTTTGCAAAATGAAGATTTTTTTTTTTCTTTTCTTTTTTTCACAAAATGGTCATTGTAACAGGTTATTTCTCACACACAGCATATGCATACCCCAAATTACACCCCAAAACAAATTCTTCTGCTCCTCCTGAGTATGGCGATATCACATGTCTGAGACTTTTTCACAGCCTGGCCACATACAGAGGCTCAACATGCAGGGAGCACCGTCAGGTATTCTAGGGACATAAATTACACATCTAATGTCATGAAGACCTATCACATTTTTGAAGGCCCTGGAGCACCAGGACAATGGAATTGCCCACAAAATGACCCCATTCTGGAAAGCAAACACCCCAACAAATAATCATTGAGGCATAATGAGTCTTTTGAACGGTTCATTTTTTTCCAGTCGTTTTTGGAAAATGTGGTAAAAAAATGAAAACGCATTTTTTTTACACAAAGTTGTCCATTTATAAGCTATTTTCAACACATAGCATGTACATAGCAAAAATTACACCCCAAAATACATTCTACTATTCCTCCTGAGTATGGCGACACCACATGTGTGACACTTTTACACAGCCTGACCACATACTGAGGCCCAACATTGAACTAGTACCTTCAGGCGTTCTACAAGCATAAATTACACATCTCATTTCTCAACACCCTATTACACTTTTGAAGGTCCTGGAGCACCAGGACAATGGAATTGCCCACAAAATGACCCCATTTTTGAAAGAAAACACCCCAGCGTATAATCTATGAGGCATAATGAGTCTTTTGAACATGTCATTTTTTTCCAGAAGTTTTCGGAAAATGTGGAAAAAAATGAAAACGCTTTTATTTTTACACAAAGTTGTCAATTTATATGATATTTCCAACACATAGCATGTACATAGCAAAAATGACACCCCAAAATACATTCTACTACTCCCCCCCGAGTATGGCGATACCACATGTGTGAGACTTTTACAGGTGATGTTTACTCATGGGTGTGACAGTCACTGACAGGTGATTGGAGATGGGCACTGATGGGTGACTGGCGGTGGTCACTGATGGGTGACTGGCTGTGGTCACTGATGGTTGATGGGTGTCTGGTGGTGGTCACTGATGGGTGAGGGTGTCTGGTGGTGGTCACTGATGGGTGATAGGTGACTGGCCGTGGTCACTGATGGGTGACGGGTGACTGGCGGTGGTCACTGATGGGTGACGGGTGACTGGCGGTGGTCACTGATGGGTGACTGGCGGTGGTCACTGATGGGTGACGGGTGACTGGCGGTGGTAACTGATGGGTGACGGGTGGTGGTCAGTGATGGGTGATGGGTGACTGGCGGTGGTCAGTGATGGGTGACGGGTGACTGGCGGTGGTCAGTGACGGGTGACATGCCATTGTCACTGACGGGTGATCGGTGACAGGTGCTCTTTATGATGGCAGTCTGATGACAGGTGCACTTTATGATGACAGGTACCCTTTATGGGGGCATATGTGGTGACTGTTGGGGTGACTGGTGCATTGGGGGGGCAGGGGGGGTGTGTCAGTGTGCTTTTACTTTGCAGATCAGTAACTCACTGATCCCAGCTCTTCTCTCCTCACACTGGACTCTGTGTGATGAGAGAAGAGCTGGTAACAGTGAGTTACCGCTCTGTTTACACTGGATGTGATCGGCTGTGAAGTAGATCACAGCCGATCACAAGGTATCAGCCGCCGGCCGGCGGCTGATACTAGTGTGGGTGACAGGCAGTGTTCCCCAGGAACACGCCGCCACCGACGCGATCGCGCGCATGCGCTGTGCGAACGACGTGCGTGCCATTTGTGATCAGCCGTGACTTCGTCATGGCCGATCACGTGGTGAACAGCCATAACCAATAGCTGTTCACCCCTGTCGGTGAAGCGGCGTGTCCTGGGGACACGCCGACACCGACAGAGCCAGGATGCGCGCGCCCGATCGCGCGCAATCCCGGCTTAACGGGAGGACGGCATATGACGTCCACCCGCATTAATAGCAGGTCCGCTCCACTGTCATTTGACGGTGGGCGGTCCTGATGTGGTTAAAAAAGAAAAGACAAGGCTTTAATCTCTTCCAGACCGCCCCATGCATATATACTGCGGCAGGGCGGCCCTCCTGCATGAAATCATGACGTGATTTCTAGTTCCGGGTCTGGGGCGCACACTCGTGCATTCTAATGGATAGATAGGGGGCAGGTGGTAATATTGGTAAGGGGACACACTGGACACCTTTGCTGCCATTGTGCTATGTGCTGGGTGTTCAGTGTGCCCGTGCCTTTAAGGAGGATTGGGCTCCCTCTAGGCCCACCTGCCCCTTATCTATCCATTAGAATACATGTGCTTCCACTGTGGAGACTCTCATAAATTTACAGGAGTTAGGACTGCAGGTAATACAGGGTGCCGTGAAGTGACCTTGCAGCTTACGCACGCGCTTGCAAATGTGTTTTAACTAAACCCCTGTTTTTAATGCATACTGTTAGACAGGTTAATTTGGTTGGTAAGCAGACTGGTTGGTGAGTTGAGCTGGGAATTTCTCTGGTTTGGTTTTGTCTTGCATGCATTGCCCTTCCATGTGCTCTTTGCTGTGGAGGCCAATTATAGATGGGAACAGGGGCCATTTGTTTGTATCTGCTGTCTTTCCCTTTCTACATTCGTTAGAAAGTGCACATCATGTTACAAATGTTTCTTCCCATTTCAGCAGCGGGAGTGGAGTCTGGGCATACACTGTGTGTGAGCTGATTGGAGGAAAGCCCCCCCCCCCTCCACGAAGAAACATGCAGAGCTGTACTGTGACTAGAACCATTCTCTGCTAATCTCCCTCTAATCACCCTCCTTGACACAAATTTCCAGCTGCTTTTATCTCCTGTGTCAGAGAACTTGTCAGAAGTTAGCATGCTGATAACAGAGGAAAGGAGCAGCAGAAAGAACGGCACTTAGGGCTTTGGACAGAGATAGGTAAACACTACAGATTTCATGAATGGAGTTTACATCCACTTTCAGGCCTGGTTCACACTTGTGCATGTTATTCGCACCGTATTGCTGTGTAGATCACATGTTTGTATGGCTGAATTCGCATTGCATTCTGACCAAAATGGTGCAGGACTCTTTTATGGTCCGCACTTGAATCAGATCGCATGGGTGTTCACACCCATGCGATCCAATTCCTGCAGCATTTCACAGTTCATACTGCGACCCGATCTGGTGGTGTCATTAACTTTGTATTGACACCCATAGCATTCCGCAGATGGCAGTGTGAACCACCGGTGATTCAGGTGCGATGCGGGAACCTGCACTGGAATCGCGCTGGTTCCTGCATCGCACAAGTGTGAACTGAGCCTAAAGGAGAAGTTTAGGAACATAAAAAAAGCATAATCACCTCTATGGCTGCATCATCACTGTGATGCTGCAGCTGCCCCCTACTGGCTCTAGGACCGAGAACTGAGCAATCACATGACCTCTGTTCACTCATCTCTTGGTTCCCTCTGAGCAGAGAGAGGTGACTGTCAGTCATCACTCTCTGCTCTGCCCCTCCAGTGCTCACTGGAGTGATGAGTTGGGGTGGGTGGGAGCATCCAATCCTGGTTCGTGCTGAAAGGCTGTGCCAGCTGCCGATAAAGGCATCTAGGTGGAACCCAACATTATTGTGATGTCAGCCAACAGCAGCTTTAGCCCGCTGTTGACTGACTCTGGGTCACAGGAGTGCAAAACTAAGTGTGCTCCTGTGACCCAGAAGAGAAGTAGAGCCATACTTCTCTTAAGATGAAGGACCAGGGCTTTATTTCTCAGAAAATAGGTACAGGTACTCCTCTCCTCCATGTCACCCCTTGTCTCTGCCCCCTACTCATCTCCAAGTTCCGTCATCTGGCCACACCCCCTAAGCACCACCCACCTCCCAATACCACCCCTTTTAGAGAAAAGAGTATCAAGCATAATTTTGTGGTGTTAAGTAATTTGTATAGAATTTGTTAATGGTAATAAGAAATGCAGTAAAATAGATCCCTTGCAACTAGCAACAACAGCCCCCTGCTCAGGCAAAAAATAGATCCCCCTAGCAACAATAGACCCCCTGCAACAAAATACCCCTTAGCAACAACAGATCCACCCCAGGAACAATAGAACCCTGCCAGCCAGCATTGGCTGCTGGAAGACCTATTGTTGACCAACCTCTACTAGACAGCTAATAGTAGATATCCCAGCAGCCAGCAACAATCAAACTCTCCCTCAACATTAGATCCCCCCCAGCAACAATTGACGTCACAGCAACATAAGACAACCCCAGTGACAAGAGACCCCTACCTTCAACAATAGACCCACATACAGTCAGTGCTGGAGGTGTCGGAACTGCGTTCCCCACGCATTACCACTGAAAAACAAAGCCTTTTGCGACTATAAAAGAAGGCCACTGCATGCCCGAACCATTAGTATTCTCAAGTAGAACACCCAACATGGAACACAAAAGCTTTCACTGGGGCATATACGAACCTTTAACCACTTCAGATCCGCGCTCTTGCCGAAGTACGGCTCCAGCGCGGATCTGAAATGCCCGGAGGACGTCCATGGACGTCCTCCACTGCGCACGCTCCTGGCGCGCCCCCTGGCGGCAGCGGCGGCACGCGTGCGCCGCACGCTGCGCGAGCGTGACCGTGGGTCGGGCGGACTCGATGTCCGCCCGAGACCCGCCGATCTCTTTTAGGAGCCTCAGAACGGGGAACAGCCGTTGTAAACACGGCGGTTCCCCGTTCTGTGACAGGGGACATGACAGATCTACTGATCCCTGTCACTGGGATCAGTTAGATCTGTTATGTCCCGGCCAGCCCTGCCCCCCCCCCCCACAGTTAGAACACACCCAGGGAACATATTTAACCCCTTCACTGCCCCCTGCAGGTTAACCCCTTC
The DNA here is from genome assembly GCA_018402905.1 of Glandirana rugosa. Lineage (NCBI taxonomy): Eukaryota > Metazoa > Chordata > Amphibia > Anura > Ranidae > Glandirana > Glandirana rugosa. The sequence goes on from BLSH010419509.1 coordinate 344,818, forward strand.
ACTGCCAATGACATTTATACAGTAATCAGTGGACATTTAAATTTCTGATCGCTGAATAAATGTCATTGGTCCCAAAAATGTGTAAAAAATGTCCGACATTTCCGGCCCAATATCGCAGTCCCGATAAAAATTGCAGATCGCCGCCATTACTAGTAAAAAAAAAAAATAATAATAAAAACGCCATAAATCAATTCCCAGTTTGTAGACGCGATAACTTTTGGCAAACCAATCAATATACGCCGATTGCGATTTTTTTTTTACCAAAAATATGTAGAAGAATATATGTCGGCTAAAACTGATGAATATTTTTTTAATGGATTTGTACTTTAGCAAAAAGTAAAAAATATTGTTCTTTTTGCAAAATTGTCGCTCATTTTTTGTTTATAGCGGCGATCAGAAATGACGCAGAGGGGATCAAATACCACCAAAATAAATCTCTATTTGTGGGGAAAAAAGGACGCAAATTTTATTTGGGTACAACGTCGCACGACCGCGCAATTGTCATTCAAAATGCGACAGCGCTGAAAGCCAAAAATTGGTCTGGGCAGGAGGGGGGTTTAAGTGCCCGGTAAGGAAGGGGTTAATTAACCGCTTGCCGACCAGCCGCCACAGTTATACTGCGGCAGGTTTGCTGGGCTGAGCGAATCGCCGTAGGTGTACTTCAGGCATGTATACGGCTTTCTGTGGAGCCAATCAGTGGATCTGGCGGACTTGATGTCTGCCAGCCGCTCGCGATCGTTCCCCGCAGAAACAGAATAGGGATCTGCCTGTGTAACCAAGGCAGATCTCCGTTCTGTCAGGGGATGATACACGGGTCCTGTCTTTCTGCTATGCAGGGAGATGGATCTGTGTGTTGTCCCAGTAAGTCCTTCCCCCATACATTAAGTAAACACACAGAGGGAACACAGTTAACTCCTTGATCGCCCCTGAAGTTAACCCCTGCCAGTACCATTAGTACAATGTCAGTGCATATTTTTAGCATTGATCACAGTAGTAATTTCACTGGTTCCCAAAAAAGTGTCAAAATTGTCAGTTAGGTGTCCAATCTGTCTGCCGCAATGTCCCAGGCCCACTAAAAATTTCAGACCGCTGCCATTAGTAGACGCTATAACTTTTGTGAAAACCAAATCAAAATACGCTTATTGGGGTTTTTTTTTTACCAAAAATATGTAGCAGAATACAGATTGGCCTAAATTGATGAAGAAATACATTTTTTTTTTATTGGGTGTGTTTTATAGCAGAAAAAAAAAATATTGTTTTTTTTTTTCAAAATTGTCGCTCTTTTTTGTTTATAGCGCAAAAAAATAAAAACCACAGAGGTGATCAAATACCATCAAAAGAAAGCTCTATTTGTGGGGGGGGGGGGACATCAGTTTTATTTGCGTACATCGCGATTGTCAGCTAAAGTAACGCAGTGCCGTATCGCAAAAAATGGCCTGGTCATTAAGGGGGTAAATACTTCCAGGGCTGAAGTGGTTAAACACGCTCAGCTTGGTTTCTGATGGATAAAAGCACTTGTGCAAAGAAACACTGAAAGAATTATAAGGCAGTTAGTTTTTTACCAGAAAAAAAAAACAGAATAAATCAATACCTTTTTTTTTGTTCTGCAAATATCCATGGTAATAATCTTGTTTTTGTAAGATGTCTTCAAAAATTTGCCAGAATACTTGACTGATATTTTAACAGTTTTGTTATTTATTTTTAAAAGCCTCTTGCTACAAATCGTTCTGTTTATTGTTCCAGGCCTATATTTATATTACAATGGTTCTGGAGGACGCACTCTATGGCTGGATGAGTTGTTCTTTGTAGCGTCTACAATTGATAACACTTACTGAAGGCAAGTATTTTAGATTTGCAGAATGACACAGACTGGGTGAGGCTTAGGCTGCATTCACATAGGGGCGACTTGCGATCTGACTTGAGTTGTCTCAAGTCGCCCCAAGTCACTCGACATCTGAAATCCCATTGAAGTGAATGGGAGCCGTCTTAATATACACTACTGAAGTCGCTTCGACTTCAAGGCGACTTCAGAAAAGGTTCCTGTACTACTTGTAGGGGACTTCTATTCGACTTGTGCCCATAGGATTCAATAGAAGTCGCCTCCAAGTTGGACCCCCATCTAAATACAAGGCGAGGGTGTGACTTTAAATTAAGTGTGCGCTTGGAAAGTGTGTAGAGTAAAAAATATGGTTGTATTTGTTCATGCATGTAATTATATCAAATATCTGAGTGCATAGATATTGAGTACATAGAGTAAAAACCCTTGAAAATTCATATTTGTACATAATATTAAAATTCATCATATATACATTACACATGCATGAGTGGAAGTCACGATGTTGAGGCCAAAAATTGATGGTCCTTGTTTCAATAGAGAGTAGTCATAATTGTATACAATGGTACAAATCACACTGGTAAACATATAAAAGATGAAAACATAATTGCATGTAGAAATTAATTTGGAGATGTAAACCACGGCTAATATGAGTCCGATGAATTTATTGGCTTTGGTCGCTCTTCAGGGGCAGGCACGTAATAAAAAAACTGCAATAAAATAATATATGTCTTAGTGGTCAATCGTACATAAATATGGGGGAAGGAGGTAGATTTACCTTCCATCTGTACTTACAAGTGAGACTGCAAGATGACGGCACATCTCCAGAGCCAAAGGGAGGGACCCCTCCATGAAAACGCCATCCCGGGGACTGTGGCGAGCTAGCCACACGACAAGAACCACACAGGCACCCCCAGGGAAGAAATTGCAAAGAAGTGATCCTCCAGTGAGAGCAAAGGTGAGACCGGCCATGTTGTAGGGAATTTCTGAAAATATATGCTGGTATTTCTTGTTCACTATGGGCTTAGCCTACATCATTGCATTTCTCTTTCTTTTACAAAGGTTTTTTATTAGCATGAAAACCAAGGTAACAGGCTCAAAACAATGCTTATACATATCACCAAGTAAAGGTGCACAGCATGTGATACGGTAACTTATAAAATTAACAGGGAGAGAATGCAAATATATAACAATAAATCATAAGTTACATGTCTCCTGGGGTTCCATATACATTTATAAGTTAAAATAAAAAAATAAAAAAAACTGGAAAACGGGAACCCCCTCAGAAAATTATCACGGTTAGCTATATTGTTACTGAGACATATGTCTCAGCTTCCCCTAAAAAAGGGGGAAAGGTGGGTAGAGCATCTCCAATCATAATTAAAGAGAGAAGGCCAGTCAGAGTACAAAAAGAACATAATACTCCCGTTCAGGATGTACCCGGCATACAGGACAGATCTGGGTTTCATGCACAATATCACACTAAAAAAGAAATGTGCATTGTCCAGGTAGAGAAGAAAAAAATAACAGGAAGAGAAAGAAAAGAAAAGAGAAAAAAAAAGGAAAAAAGGAGGAAAGAGAGAAAGAAGAGGAGAATCAGAGTTTTAGGGGAGAAAGGGGTCCACAGGGCGCGCGCTGGAGGGGTATCTTAAAGTTGTAATAATGTGGTGTCAAATCTGGAGGGCGAGGCTTGGGAAAACCATGGATGCCAAACTCTAAGGAATTTATCATGCGAGTCCAACAGGATAGCAGTCAACTTCTCATTCACCATAATATCATTCATGCGGTTTTTGAGTGCCTCAAAGCTAAGTAGAGGAGTCCTCCAGACCTTCGCTATGGTCAACTTAGTTACAGTAAAAAGGTGCTGGGCTAGCTGTCTTTCCAGGCGCAACAATTCAGAAATCGGTTTATTTAAAAGGGCCTCATAAGGGTCCTTTTTCAAATTCACATGAAATAGGTTGCGGAGAAGGGCATAGACCCTGATCCACAGTCTGCGCACCCTCGGACACGACCACCAAATATGGGCCATTGAGCCCTCCTGGGAGCACCCCCGAAAGCACGAGGGGAAATATGAAGGAATAAATTGGGCCAGTTTAGCCGGAGTGTAATACCATCTGTATAGTACTTTATATGCATTCTCCAATAGAAGTACATTCCTCGAACTCTTCACCGTGGCTATGGTCATAATCTGCCAGTTCTCTGGGTCTATTTGTCCCCCCAATTCTTTTTCCCATTGAGAGCGATAAAGCCGCAGCGGGGGTTTATTGACAGTTATTATGGCAGAATATATCAGTGATATCAAGCCCGGGGAATGGGGTCTGAATCTGCATAAGCTTTCAAAGGGGGTTAAAGTATATGGAAGAGGACATGATCTAATGAGATGTTGGAGAAAGTGCCGCAACTGCATGTAACGAAAATGCTCTCGTAGAGGGATATCGTGAGAAGAGCGTAAGGCGTCGAAGGTTAACACTCTCGTAGGGGTAAAGAATGAGTGTACGTCCGTAAACCCATGTATAGTCCACCACGAAAATTGAGCTGGATTTTCTTGGCCCGGGGGGAACATAGGGCAGTGAAGGATCTTTAACAAGGGAAGATGCGGGGACATTAGGCCCGCCGAATACTTGATCGAATCCCATAAGCATAAAGAATGAGCCAGACATGGCCCAATGCCAACCGGACAATATACGGGGGGAAGCCAGGGTAAAGAGGAGAGGGGCATTGGGTCAGTATCTACCATATTGATTGTGGCCCATAATGGCAATTGATACATATCATGGAGATGGGAAAGGGGAGCTATATTTGCCGCCAAATAGTAGGCTTGTATATAGGGACTGAGAGACCTCCGTTAAGCCGTCGAGCATACAAGATCTGTTGTTTGATCCGTGGCCGAGTGGATCCCCATATAAACCATAAGATTTTCCGTTGATGTGTACACAGTATATGCGACGGGATCGGTACAGGCAAAACCCGGAAAGCGTAAAGTAGTTTAGGGAGGTATGACATGCGGATTGCAGTTATCCTTCCGAACCAGATGGGACCAGGAGGTTAACATATCAGTCCGTTTTTTGAATAGGGCTGGGAAGTTAGCCTGGTATAAGCCAGCGTATGTTGGGGCCAGGCGTACGCCTAAATAGGGTAGCGAAGTGAACCATTGGAAGGGGAAGGAGGTTCTCAGGTCTGAAAAGGTTGGCTGGGCTAGGCCTTGGATTTGGAAGTGTTGATGCTAAGTCCCAAAAGGGAGGCGAAAGTATCCAACAGAGATAACAAATTTGGCAGAGAGACTCTAGGAGACGTCAGGCTTAGCAAGATATCGTCTGCAAACAATGTCAGTTTATCAGGGGAACCTGCCACATCAATGCCCCTAATATCTGGATGCGTTCTAATCGCCTCCGCCAGTGGCTCCAGGGCCAATACGCACAGAAGAGGTGAAAGTGGGCAGCCTTGACGGGTGCCCCTCTCAATCCGAAATATGGAAGACTCCAACCCACAATACTTTATTTTTGCCCGGGGCGAGTCATAGATGACAGATCACCATCGCAGGAACGAGGCCCCAAAGCCATAATGTCGAAGGACAGTCAGAAGATAAGGCCACGATAAAGTATCGAATGCCTTATTCATATCCAGAGACAGGAGCATTGATTCCAATGAATGACTGTGGGCTACATGTTGCAATTGTAGGATCTGCCTGATAGCGTCTCCTGCCTGTCTCTGTGGGACAAAGCCCACTTGATCCTTCTTAATTAAGCGGGGAAGGAACATTGCATTTCTCTTTCATTCCTTTGGTCTGCTCACACACCTGCTACCGGCAAATGGGTCACCTTTTCCCACCACCTTCCAATGCTCCTTCACCTTCACTGGGGACCCTCCCTGGGGTATATTTACCCCTTGATACAATTTTTTATACATATATTCTTTTCAGAATGCATAACAGAGCATGTTTTTGGTCAAGCTAAGCAGGACCAGCCTTCAGTTATATAGTAACCTGTGCACAATTTTGGTATGGTCCTGACCAGTGGCGGCTGGTGAAGTTTTAGGATGGCGGGGCGCCAGGGCCCGCCCTTCCTTTTTGACCCCTCCTACTTCTCATAAGCCCCACCCCTTACTTGAATCCACCCACTCCGTTCCCTGTATTCCACATATTGTGTCAGGAGTACACAGCTCAGCATCACAGGACACAGTATACAGCTCAGCATCACAGGACACAGTATACAACTCAGCATCACAGGACACAGTATACAGCTCAGCATCACAGGACACAGCATACAGCTCAGCATCACAGGACACAGCATACAGCTCAGCATCACAGGACACAGTATACAGCTCAGCATCACACGACACAGTATGCAGCTCAGCATCACAGGTGGGGTATATAGCAGCCAGTATCACAGAAAACAGGATAGAGTCCCAGAATCACAGGGGTATGTAGCAGCCAGTATCACAGGTGGGGTAAATTGCAGCCAATAACACAGGTATGGGTAAATTGCAGCCAATATCACAGGTGGGGGTAAATTGCAGCCAGTATCACAGGTATGGGTAAATTGCAGCCAATATCACAGGTGGGGGTAAATTGCAGCCAGTATCACAGGTG